>CM041632.1:13265-90503 GCA_023333625.1 Bothriochloa decipiens
CCCTAAACCCTAAACCCTAAACCCTAAACCCTAAACCCTAAACCCTAGACCCTAAGCCCTAGACCCTCAACCCTGAACCCTCAACCCTGAACCCTCAACCCTGAGCCCCAAGCCCTGAGCCCTAAGCCCTGAGCCCTAAGCCCTAATCCCTAAGCCCTAAGCCCTAAGCCCTAAAAACCATCGAAACCTAGAAACCCTCAAAACCCGAAACCCGAAACCCGAAACCGAAACCCGAAACCCGAAACCCGAAACCCTAAACCCTAACCCCTAACCCCTAACCCCTAAACCCTAACCCCTAACCCCTAACCCCAAAACCCTAAACCCTAAACCCTAAACCCTAGACTCCAGACCCTAGACCCTAGACAGTAGACCCTAGACCCTAGACCCCTAGACCCATAGACCCTAGACCCTAGACCCTAGACCCTAGACCCCTAGACCCTAGACCCTAGACCCCAGACCCTAGACCCTAGACCCTAGACCCTAGACCCTGAACCCTACACCCTACACCCTAAACGCTGAACCCTGAACCCTGAACCCTGAACCCTCAACCCTGAACCCTCAACCCTGAACCCTCAACCCTGAACCCTAAACCCTAAACCCTAAACCTTAAACCCTAACTTCCCCGTCTCTTATGATCTGCCGAAAAATCAGCACTGCGGTCGCCATTGCTGTCAAGGCTGCAACCGCACCGTAGCTTCGATGCCAAGGCCCTTCCTTGACCCTAACACCATCTTATCTCTCCACCCTAGCTCCCTGGGTCAAATTCCCCTCTTGCCCGCCTCGCGGAGCATGTCTCTCGCACCCAAACTTCCCGTCTCTTAAGATCCACCAAAAAATCAACATGGCGGTCCTTGTTGTCGTCCAGGCCGCAACAGCACCATAGCTTCGATGCCAAGGCCCTTCCTCAGCCCTGACACCATCTTATCTCTCCACCCTAACTCTCCGAGTTGAATTCCTCTATTGCTCGCCATGCAGAGCATGTCTCTCGGACCCAAACTTCCCCGTCTCTTACGATCCATCAAAAAATCAGCACGGCGATCTCGGTTGTCGTCAAGGCCACAACCATAGCATAGCTTCAATGCCAAGGCCCTTCCTCAGCCCTGACACCATCTTATGCTTCCACCCTAGCTCCCTGGGTCAAATTCCCCCTTGCACGCCTTGTGGAGCATATCTCCTAGACCCAAACTTTCCCTCTCTTATGATCCATCGAAAAATCAGCATGGCGGTCCCCGTTGCCGTCCAGGCCACAACTACACCATAGCTTCGATGCCAAGGCCCTTCCTCATTCCTAACACCATCTTATCTCTCTACCCTAACTCCCTGTGTCAAATTCCCCTCTTGTTCGCCTCGCGGATCATGTCTCTCGGACCCAAACTTCCCCGTCTCTTATGATCCGTCAAAAAATTAGCACGGCGGTTCTCGTTGCCATCAAGGTGCAACAGCACCATAGCTTCGATGCCAAGGCCCTTCGTTGGCCCTAACACCATCTTATCTCTTCACCCTAACTCCCCGGGTCAAATTCCCCTATTGCCCACCAAGCAGAGCATGTCTCGAGGACCCAAACTTCCCCGTCTCTTACGACTCGCCGCAAAATCAGCACGGCGGTCCCCGTTGCCGTCAAAGCTGGAACGACACCATAGCTTCGCTACCAAGGCCCTTCCTCAGCCTTGACACCATTTTATCTCTCCACCCTAACTCCTGGGGTCGAATTCCCCCGTTGCTCGCCTCGTGGATCATGTCTCTCGGACCCAAACTTCCTTGTCTCTAACGATCCACCAAAAAATCAGAACGGCGGTTCTCGTTGCTGTCAAGGTCACAACTACACCACAGCTTCGATGCCAAGGCCCTTCCTCAGCCCTGACACCATCTTATCTCTCCACCCTAACTCCCCAGGTCAAATTCCCCCATTTGCCGCCTCGCGGAGCATGTCTCTCAGACCCAAACTTCCCCGTCTCTTATGACCCGCCAAAAAATCAGCACGGCGGTCCCTGTTGCCGTCAAGGCCGCAACCGCACCTTAGCTTCACAGCCAAGGCCCTTCCTCAACCCTGACACCATATTATCTCTCCACCCTAACTCTCCGGGTCAAATTCCTCCTTGCCCGCCTCACAGAGCATGTCTCCCGGACCCAAACTTCCCCGTCTCTTACGATCCGCAGAAAATCAGAACGACGATCCCGGTTGTCGTCCAGGCCACAACCATACCACAGCTTCGATGCCAAGGCCCTTCCTCAGCCCTGACACCATCTTATCTCTCCACCCTAACTCCCTGGGTCCAATTCCCCATTGCCCGTCTCGCAGAGCATGTCTCCTAGACCCAAACTTCCCCTCTCTTACGATCCGCCAAAAAATAGCACGGCGGTCCCCGTTGCCGTCAAGGCCGTAACTGCACCATAGCTTCGATGCCAAGGCCCTTCCTCATTCCTAACACCATCTTATCTCTCCACCCTAACTCCCCAGGTCAAATTCCCCTCTTGCCCGCCTCGCGGAGCATGTCTCTCAGACCCAAACTTCCCCGTCTCTTATGATCCATCGAAAAATCAGCACGACGGTTCCCATTGCCGTCAAGGCTGCAATAGCACCATAGCTTCGATGACAAGGCCCTTCCTCAGCCCTGACACCATCTTATCTCTCCACCCTAACTCCTCGGGTCAAATCCCTCTATTGCCCGTGACGCAGAGCATATCTCGAGGACCCAAACTTCCCCGTCTCTTATGATCCGCCAAAAAATCAGCACGACAGTCCCCGTTACCGTCAAAGTCATAACGGCACCATAGCTTCGATGCCAAGGCCCTTCCTCGGCCTTAACACCATGTTATCTCTCCACCCTAGCTCCCTAGGTCAAATTCCCCCATTGCCCGCCTCGCGAAGCATGTCTCTCAGACCCAAACTTATCTATCTCTAACGATCCATCAAAAAATCAGCACGGCGGTTCCTGTTGCCGTCAAGGCTGCAACAGCACCATAGCATTGATGCTAAGGCCCTTCCTCGGCCCTGACACCATCTTATCTCTTCACCCTAACACTCTGGGTCGAATTCCCCCATTTCTCGCCTCGTGGAGCATGTCTCGAGGACCCAAACTTCCCCGTCTCTTACGATCCGCCAAAAAATCAGCACGATGATCCCGGTTGTCGTCAAGGCCGCAATGGCACCATAGCTTCGATGCCAAGGCCCTTCCTTAGCCTTGACACCATGTTATCTCTCCACCCTAGCTCCCCGGGTCAAATTCCCCCATTGCCCGCCTCGTGGAGCATCTCTCTCACACCCAAACTTATCTATCTCTAACGATCCACCGAAAAATCAGCACGGCGGTCCCCGTTGTCGTCCAGGCCACAACCACACCATAGCTTCGATGCTAAGGCCCTTCCTCAGCCCTGACACCATCTTATCTCTCCACCCTAACACTCTGGGTCGAATTGCCCCATTTCTCGCCTCGTGGATCATGTCTCTCGGACCCAAACTTCCCCATCTCTTACGATCCATCGAAAAATCAGCACGGCGATCCCGGTTGTCGTCAAGGCCACAACCGTAGCATAGCTTCAATGCCAAGGCCCTTCCTCAGCCCTGACACCATCTTATTCTTCCACCCTAACTCCCTGGATCAAATTCCCCCTTACCCACCACACAGAGCATGTCTCCTAGACCCAAACTTCCCCTCTCTTATGATCCACCGAAAAATCAGCACGGCGGTCCCCGTTGCCGTCAAGGCCGCAACTACACCATAGCTTTGATGCCAAGGCCCTTCTTCATTCCTAACACCATCTTATCTCTCCACCCTAACTCCCTGTGTCAAATTCCCCTCTTGTCCGCCTCGCGGATCATGTCTCTCGGACCCAAACTTCCCGGTCTCTTATGATCCGTCAAAAATTTAGCACGGCGGTTCTCGTTGCCGTCAAGGCTGCAACAGCACCATAGCTTCGATGCCAAGGCCCTTCCTTGGCCCTAACACCATCTTATCTCTCCACCCTAACTCCCCGGGTCAAATTCCCCTATTGCCCACCAAGCAGAGCATGTCTCGAGGACCCAAACTTCCCC
Organism: Bothriochloa decipiens; assembly: GCA_023333625.1. Lineage (NCBI taxonomy): Eukaryota > Viridiplantae > Streptophyta > Magnoliopsida > Poales > Poaceae > Bothriochloa > Bothriochloa decipiens. The sequence goes on from CM041632.1 coordinate 17,299, forward strand.
GTCTCTTACGACCCGCCGAAAAATCAGCACGGCGGTCCCCGTTGCCGTCAAAGCTGGAACGGCACCATAGCTTCACTGCCAAGGCCCTTCCTCAGCCTTGACACCATTTTATCTCTCCACCCTAACTCCTGGGGTCGAATTTCCCCGTTGCCCGCCTCGTGGAGCATGTCTCCCACACCTAAACTTCCCTGTCTCTAATGATCCATCGAAAAATCAGAACAGCGGTCCCTGTAGTCGTCCAGGCCACAACCACACCACAGCTTTGATGCCAAGGCCCTTCCTTAGCCCTGACATCATCTTATCTCTCCACCCTAACTCTCCAGGTCAAATTACCCCATTTGCCACCTCGTGGAGCATGTCTCTCAGACCCAAACTTTTCTGTCTCTTATGATCCACCAAAAAATTAGCATGGCGGTCCCTGTTGCCGTCAAGGCCACAACCGCACCATAGCTTCAATGCCAAGGCCCTTTCTTAGCCCTGACACCATGTTATCTCTCCACCCTAACTCCTCGGGTCGAATTCCCCCATTGCCCGCCTCGTGGAGCAGGTCTCTCGCACCCAAACTTCCCCGTCTCTTATGATCCACCGAAAAATTAGCACGGCGGTCCCCGTTGCTGTCAAGGCTGCAACCACACCATAGCTTGGATGCCAAGGCCCTTTCTTGGCCCTGACACCATCTTATCTCTCCACCCTAACTCCCCGGGTCAAATTCCCCCTTGCCCGCCTCCCGAAGCATGTCTCCCGGACCCAAACTTCCCCGTCTCTTACGATCCGCTGAAAAATCAGCACGGCGATCCCTATTGCCATCAAGGCCGCAACCGCACCATAGCTTCAATGTCAAGGCCCTTTCTAGGCCCTGACACCATCTTATCTCTCCACCCTAACCCCCTAGGTTGAGTTCCCCTTGCCTTCCTCATGAAGCATGTCTCCCGGACCCAAACTTACCCGTCTCTTACGATTCGCCAAAAAATCAGCACGGCGATCCCCGTTGCCGTCAAGGCTGCAACCACACCATAGCTTCGATGCCAAGGCCCTTCCTCATTCCTAACACCATAATCTCTCCACCCTAACTCCCTAGGTCAAATTCCCCCTTGACCGCCTCGCAGAGCATGTCTCCCGGACCCAAACTTTCCCTCTCTTACAATCCGATGAAAAATCAGCACGCGGTCCTCGTTCCCGTCAAGGCCGCAACCACACCATAGCTTCGATGCCAAGGCCCTTTCTCAGCCCTAACACCATCTTATCTCTTCACCCTAACTCCCCAGGTTGAATTCCCCTATTGCCCGCTATTGGGTGATAAAACCACACACAGGTAAGTAAAGGTGAAAACAATATGCTGGTTGCAATTGAACTTCATTCTGTCCCAAAAGTTTACACCCCAGGCAGTATTTATAGACCCCCTGGCTTCGCCATTCAAGGAATATTACAAAACTAGTCATGGTACCTCCTTTACATTTAGCTAGAAAGCACATCGGCGAAGCGGTGAAACACACTTTGCCCCCTTCCTTTTGTCTCCTCAAGCAACTTTGAACTTGATCATGATTTCTTGACTTAGCTGACAACCTCGTTAATCCATCATGCGAAGCCACTTCGTCAGCTTCTCTGGTCAACAGGAGTTTAGTGAAGTTATCTTCGCCAGATAACTTGAAACATGTGAAAACAAATGTGCAAAGTTTGAAATAATCACAACGAAGTGTCCACATCATCTTCGCCGAATATTGAGTTGTCTCAAATATTTATAACGAAGAGTTTGTTCTTGACTTCAAAGTTTGTGATGGAAGTTTGTATGTCAAAGTTGTTCCCCAACAGCAGCCCCTCGCGGGCGAAGGCCCACTCCAAAGGTCTAAATCCCACGAAGTTTATATGAAACAACGTCGTCCAAACTTTGGAGTTGGCCTGTTTGAATTTTGAATCCTGTGGCTAGTTTTGACCGGTTGACGAGCTTTGCCTATAAATAGCGAGACCCCTCTGAGGCTGTCATTTTCAGAAGAAGGGAAGCTCTGTCAATACTTTTCTTGAGCTAGAAAGTTTGAGATAGTTTTTCTTGACATCTGTTTCTTTTGTTCCTCTTTTCTTGAGCTCTTATGCGAAGTGTATTTGACAACTTCGGCGAGGTTTGTTTCATTTAACTTTTATGCATTGTGATCTTGTCTGGGTTGTTTTGATTCTTTACTTTTATAGATGTCTTCGCGAGACTTACAAGATCAAGTTCAATCTCAAGAGAGCTCAAAAGTTGATGATGATAGTTTACCTGTGGATTCTAACAAAGAGAATCTTGATGATGTTGATGCGTCTGTCGAGGATTTGATCAAGGATGAAGAGGGTTTTACCTTGACTTTTGGTAAAACTTTGTTTGAGAAGAGTCATCTTGATGAAATGGTTCGCTTGAAGATTGTTGAGCATGATCAAGTAAGAGTTCCTGATCCTGAGGAGTCTAATCCGAAGCCTTATCCTGACGAGTGTATTGTCTACTAGGAACTGTTTACTGCTGGTCTTCGTTTTCCTTGTTAAGAATTTGTCGAAGATGTGCTTAAGGCTCTCAATATTCAGATGCATCATTTGACACCAAATGATGTAGTTAGGCTAGCGCAGTTTGTCTGGGCTATGAGATCTCTGGAATGCAATGCTGATATTGCTGTTTTCTGTGAGCTTTTTGAGATGCACACCCAGTTCAAGGAATTTATGCTTGAAGGGCGAGTGATCACTAAGTATTTTGCTTGTTCGAGTTTTAAAATGACTCGTAATGCTGTTCAAGTTTCTCCAGCAACTAGGATCAAGTGGGGTACTAGAGATTGGTCAAGATATTGATTTTATCATAAAGTGCCCATGGTTGAGGAAAGGGACTCTGTTATAAAGAAAATGGTGAAGAAGTATCCGATGGCTGCCAGAATGGAAATTGAGAAGTTTAAGCTATCTCTGTCTTTTCCTACTTCCATGATCTCAAAGACTGCTGTGAAGGCGTACAAGTGCACAGCTTCGCTGCAATGTGTGGGGATCTTGTTGGAGAGTATGCTGCTACTAAAATTTCCCCATTAAAGAAAGGTTGGACTTTTCAACGGTTTCATGCTAAAAAAGTTCGAGGGGTGAACTACAAGTTCCCAGATAATGACTTTCATTATCCTAGGATTTTTGCTTATGATGAAGATTTGTGAAGTCTATTGAAGGCCGAGCTAAAGATTTGCTTGGAAAATATGTGTTGAGTGAGAAGAACAATATCGATAAAATTCTTGGGATTGAATACAAACGTTTGAACAGAGTTTTTGAGGTTGCGCAGATTGAGTATGGTGAAAGGCCTCCTCCTGCTTATCATCATGAGAAGAAACAAGGGCAGAAGAAGGAGAGGGGTGCTACTGCTCAGGCTAAGGGCGCTAAACGTAAGGCTGGTCCTAGCAAAGCTATTTCCAAGAAACTAAAAAAGAATCAAAGTCCTTCTGTCTTACTCGATGCTGAAGAAATTGATGCTGTATTGGAACGGAGCTTAGATATTAAGGGAAACTTGGTTTCTAGTTTAGTTGGTTCTGGAGTAGAAAATGTTGGTACTTCCAAAGTTGTTGGTGAAGTTTCAGTTTTTGATTCTCAACATGTTGAAGAAGAGGTGAGAAAAATTACTATGGTTTTTTCTTCCAGCGATTTTACTCCATCGTTGCTTACTCCGCTGAGTGATTATTGCAGAATATGAAGGGTCAAAATTTGCATGCCCAGGATTCTGTTATAGTTGCTAATGTTGAAAGTTTGGTTTCTGAAAAAGAAACTTCTGAAAGGAAAACTTTTGTTGAGGGTTCTCGATGAGCTGCCGATCCTATTTCGCCGAGACTTGATACTGAGGCTCCTGTCGTTGGGTCTCATGATGAGAATGTTGATGCTAGGAGGACTACTTTGCTTGAAGACCCTGCAACAGTTGGGGTTGGCGAAGTTGGTATCCCGAATGTGGCGAGAAAAGCTGGTGGATCTAGAGTTTATTCTCTTAATCTTGAAGAGAGTGATGATGAAGTTTTTGATGAGGAGACTAATGATGAATAGTTGATGCGCTTGTCGAGCTTTACTATTCATGTTGAATCTGGCAAAAAGGTTGATTGTAGCTTCAGAGAACGCATTTCTACTGGTAAGAGATGTGTTTTTATGTCTGACTTGTTTGGCTTGCGCTGTCTTATTTTGCTTAATCCTTAAATTTTGTCTCTTTGCAGAGACTATTTTTCCTCATGCACCGTCTTCTCCTTAGAAGAGTGTTGACTTTAGTAAGATGAAAATGTTCAACAAGATCCTTTGACTCCTGTTGTCCCTGCTGGTGGTGAAGGAGAAATTTCTGATGAACTAATAAGGGGCTTAGAGTTTTGCTAAGAGAAAAGTTTAGGTCTTGATTGTTTCAAGTTTATAGGTATTGGGGCTGATAAACTTCGGATGATGCCTCGCACTTCTAAGGTTCAGCTATCAAAGTGTATAGACGAGGCTTTCACTGTCCCAAATACGGAGCTTGAGATATCGAAGAAGCCTTTGCTCAAAGTTGCTGACGCTGGCTTGTCTATCATGTTCAAAGGTTCTCTTTTGATGAGAGGTTTGCGGACGGGCCTAGAAGAAAAAGAGAAGAACTTTGTCCTTCACGAGCGTGATTATCAAGTTGAGATCCAAAATCTAAAGGAGTAACTTGTAGGGAAAGAAAAGAAGAGAGCTGATGCCATGGATGCTCATAACAATTTGGAGACTAGGTTGATTAGTGTTCTTGTTGATGTTGAGAGAAGAGAGGATGAGATGAAGAAAATTGTTGCAGAGAATGAAAAGTTGAAAGAAGGTATGCGATGTATTGAGAAAAAGTTGCAGGAGCAAGATAAGTCTTTCTTCGACAATTGCAATCGAATCTGGAAACTTTGTTTTGAATGTTATGACAAGTTTGGAGCTCGTCCTGAGGAAAAGTGTTGGGAGCTTGGTGATCATGATAGTTTTTTCAGTTGGCTTTGTCGTCAGTTTGAAGATTTGTCCGGAGTCACCGAGACCACGGTTGATATTGGGGTTTATTACTCTGCTTGTGTTTTGTTTCATTTGATGAGACAGAGCTAGGATCCATTGTTTGTGTAACTTTGTGATGCCAACTATAAGTTTCCTTCTGTGGATGAACTAACCAATGTGACGAAGGCTACACAAGTATTATGCAACAAATATCTTGAGCAGCATTGGAGGTCAGGTGGTTGGGCCCATTGCTTTGATAAAGCTAGAGAGAAACATCATCCCTTCTTTTTCATGCGAAGTGGATGCATACGCTTCCTTAGAAGCTAAAAATATTTTCACCTTAGTGAAATAAAGTCAAAAAATTTGCCTTAGCAAATTTTAAAATGCCGTCCCTTCCTTTTCATGTGAAGTGGATGCGTACGCTTCGTTTAGAAGCTTGAAACGATTTCACCTTAGTGAAATAAAGTCTAAATTTGCCTTAGCAAATTTTGAAACGCCGTCCCTTTTTTTCATACGAAGTGGACGCGTACGCTTCGCTTATAAGCTTGAAACGATTTCACCTTAGTGAAATAAAGTCCAAAAATTTGCCTTAGCAAATTTTGAAATGTCGTCCCTTCCTTTTCATGTGAAGTCTGAAAATATTTTCACCTTAGTGAAATGAAGTCGAAAAATTTGCCTTAGCAAATTTTGAAACGCCGTCCCTTCTTTTTCATGCGAAGTGGACGCGTACGCTTCCTTAGAAGCTAAAAACATTTTTACCTTAGTGAAATGAAGTTAAAAATTTGCCTTAGCAAATTTTGAAACGTCGTCCCTTCCTTTTCATGCGAAGTGGACGCGTACGCTTCGCTTAGAAGCTTGAAATGATTTCACCTTAGTGAAATAAAGTCAAAAAATTTTCCTTAGACTTATTTGAGTTGGATAAGTTAGCATTTTTTAGATTTAATAAAATATTGATGCTAACTTAATTTTGCAACATTTGTGCCAATATGGGAGTATATGTTGGATATACTCTTCGGTATTTTATACTTTTAGTTGTGTAATGTAGAGACATATCTTTGGGAAAACTATTTTCTCATTTATATTTCATGAGATTTACAAAGAGACTGCCTTGTTAAAAACCACTCACCCTGCGAAGGGTTTCCCCTGAGTGGAAAAAGAGTGCAGCTCGATTATGTTGTCAATTTGTTTGGAATGAAACTTCTACTTCTACTTTGCAGAAAAGAAAACTACTCTTCTGGTTTGGCTAAGGGTAGTATTTGCAAAGTGCTTCTATATTCCAAGTGTGGCTGAGTTCTTCACCTTTCAGATTTACTAGGTGATACGCACCTTCTTTGTTTGTTGTAGTGATGATGAAAGTCCCTTCCCACTTTTATTGAAATTTTCACAGTGTGTCTTCATCTCTTTTTCTTTTGAGGACAAAATCTCCTGGTGCTAACTCTCTTGGCTTGACTTTTTTGTTGTACCACTTCTGAGTTTCAAGTTGGTACTTCTTGATATTCTTAAGTGCTTCATTTCTTTCTTCTTCGAGTAAATCTTTACTTATTGCTTGATTCTCTTCTATGATCATTTGAATGTTTGTTCTTGGTCCCTCATACTTTATTTCTTCGGGGGTCATTGCTTCATCTCCGTATAGTAACTTGAATGAAGAAAATCTGTTGGCCTTGGCTTCGATGTGTTATGAGACCAGATGACTCTTGGTAATTCATCTACTCATCCTTTTTTAGATCACTTAAGCATTTTGATATTCCTGTGCAAATTATCCCATTTGCTCTCTCTACTTCTCCGTTGGACTGTGGGTGCCTTACGGATGCGAAATAGAGTTTGATTCCCATTGAGTGGCAGTATTCTCTGAAGTCTTCGCTATCAAATTGCATTCCATTATCTACTGTGATGTGTTTTGGGACTCTAAATCTGCATATGATGTTTTACCATAGGAATTTTTTCATTGTGTGAGAGGACATGTTGATGATTGGCTTTGCCTCGATCCACTTGGTGAAATATTCAACTACAACTATTGCGTATTGGTAATTGCCTTGAGCTGGAGGTAATTTTCCAACTATGTTGATTCCCCATCTTTCAAGTGGCCAAGTTGGTTCAATTGGTTGTAGGTTTGTTCCTGGTGCATTGACTTTACTTCCTGCCATTTGACAATTGTGACAAATCCGAATAATTTCTTTGCTGTCACTTTAGGCAGTTGGCCAGAAAAACCCTTGTCAGAAGGCTTTCCCAACTATTAATTTAGCCCCAGCGTGACGTCCACAGATTCCCTCATGTATTTCTTTCAACAAGTTTTTCTCATCTTCTCTTGAGATGCACTTTAGTAGTGGTTGGCAAACTCCTTCCTTGTACAGTTCTTCATTGATGATTTTGTAACTTCTGGTCTTTTGCTTCATTCTTATTTCATCGACTTCATTTTCTGGCTCGTAAAATCCTTTGAGGAATGCTATAATTGGAGCTCTCTAGTCTTCGCTTTCTATGATGTGCACTTCTTTCGGTTGTTCAACTTTTGTTTTTATTGAGGCTTCGGTGATAGTTTAGAAGAATACTTCTGGTGGTAACTCTAACTTTTGGGCGGTGACTTTTGTAATTTTGTCTGCATCTGTGTTATCATTTCTTGAGATACTTTTCACTGTGAATCCAGCGAAGTGTTTTTCTTGATCTCTCAATTGTTGGAGATACTTTGCTAGCTCTAGATCTCTTGCTTTGTAATTTTTCTCTATATGCCCAGCCACAACTTAAGAATCTGTCTTGATTATTAGCTTTTGAATTCCCATTGCTCTTGCTTTGCGGAGTCCCAGCAATACTGCCTCATATTCTGCAATGTTGTTGGTGCATTGAAAGTCTAGTCTTGCTACGTATTTGAGTTTGATTCTAGAAGGTGAGGTTATGATTGCTGCTGCTCCTGTGCCGGTGAAGCCTCAAGTGCCATCACAATAGATTATCTATTCTGGTTGCTCCATTCTTTTTTGATTGTACTTTGAAGGTGTCCAATCTACTACGAAGTCAGCTAATACTTGAGATTTGATTGCTGTTCTTTTCTTAAATTTGATGAAGTATTAAGATAATTCTATAGCCCATTTTCCCAATCTCCCTGAGGACTTACAGACTTGTAGCACTTCTTTGAGGGGTTGATTTGTTGGCACTCTTATTTTGTGTGCTTGGAAGTAGTGTTTCAACTTTCTGGATGCCATAAGTACTACATATGCAATTTTATCGATTTTTGAATAGAAAATTTTTGATCCAGACAAAGCTTCGGATGCGAAGTATACTGGAACTTGTCTTATTGAGTGCTCATTTTCTTCTTCTTGTATCAGTACTACACTAACTGTACTTTCGTTTGCTGATACATATAGTAGCAAATTTGTCATTGGGTCAGGTGTAACAACCCAAAAATCCGAGCTACAAAATTTTTTCGACAAAACCCTGAGTGATGAGTGCAACATGTCATCATCTACCCCTAAACCTTGCATTAACCCCATCATGTCATGCATAGCATTCATTGTTTTTAATTAATTAAGTCTCAAGTCAATGCTCTATGTTTCATATGTTATATTCCAATGTTGCAATAGCCTTGTTTCAATGTTTCAATAGATCAATCATCATGTTGCATTAAAGGGTGATTTGGATTTTATTTGGTCTATGTGTTGAAAAATAAAAATGACAAATATAATATTTATTTTGATAAATAAATATTAAGGGAATAATACCCTAACATTATTTGGGCCAAGTATACCCACTACTTTGTCATAAAAATTTAGCACATCACATATATATATGTATATATAAAAGTATTTGAAAATGAAAAAAGAAAAGAAAAAGAAAAGGAAAAAGAAAAGCCAACCGGTCCGAGCAGCGCAGCAACCCCACCGGCCCAGCCGCTCGCCCGTGTGCTCGCTCGCCCGCGCGCTATGTCGGCCCAGCAAGGCGGCCCAGCAAGCACCGCGCCACGCCTCCGCCCGCTGCTGCCGCTGACGGGCGGGACCAGCCGTGGACCCTGCCTATCATAAGCGCCGCTGAGGTCACCTGACCGGTCGCTCGCGTTGACGTCGCAGTTGCCAGGCGCTGTTCCCCCGCGTCACCTTGAAGTAATCTGCCTCGGCCACTCAATCCGCATCGACGCACGCCCGCTCACCACCTCGGCCGACCAGCCCTGCACAAAGCACCCACGGCCGCGGGCGAAATCCTCCGCGTGTGCGCGCACATGCGCTGCTGCCGCGGTGAACTACGCTGCCGTAAAGGATTTCGCCACCCAGCCGCTGCTAGCTCCCTCTCACTGCTTCGTGGACCCGACCGAGCACCCCACCGGTGACCTGGACCCCTCCTTGGCCGTTTGATCAAGCCAGAGCCGTGATCGGCTGTCCGCCAGCCACCAAGCTCCGCCTCTGCCCTATATAAGCAAGGGGCCGGAGCTCTAGGGTTCCCAGTCGCCGTCACCAGTCTGGTGGAACCCCAATTGCAACCCTAGCCACCCAATTTGGAGAGAGAGGTAGGAGAAGAAGGAGACGGGGAAGAGAAAGCTGTCCACCGCCAGAGTTGGAGAAGAAGAGGAGCTCTGCCGTGCTGCTGTGCCAGGAGCAAGAAGGAGAGGCCATACCGCAAGCCGGAGCAACAAGGACACTAGAGCCTGGACTTGTACTGCACCTCCTATCCACGCCCGCGCTGGTGAGCACCTCCGCCATGCCCTTCTCCCCAATCTCCGCCCATGCTACTCCGGTCATGGTGCTCCGCCTTGGGAGCGCGTAGGCCGAGACCTCCGTCGGTCTCTCTCTGGACACACCCGCACACACGCACAAGGCCAGCCAAGCCCCCTTGGACCACGACATCGGGAGGATGCCAGACCGGAGCAACGCCTTGCCCGCCGCTGCGCAACCGAGCGCCGCCGCGGTGAACCCAGCCGCCTCTCCATTGAGCTCTGCCCTCCATTGACCTCGGATCCGCACCCGCCTTGATGAGACAGACTGCGTGCACACCCTAGCTCCGCGTTTGCCTCACCGGAGCACCGACCCGAACCACCTTGCCATCGACGTGCCGGTGCGCTGCCGCTCCAGAGCGCCGCCGTTCACCATTGTTTCTTGCCACCTCCGACCACCCCGAGGAACAAGAAGAAGCCAGGAAGCTCTGCTGTGACATGCTGCATCGATTAGACAAGGAGATGGAGGCCGTGGACCCTCTTGGACTGCCGTTGCCGTGCACCGAGGACCCACCGGAGCTCCGCTGTGGGAGTTGCTGCCTGCGCGGACTCTGCCATGTGTTTTGGTCACCGCCGACACCTTGGGCAGGTACTGCGTGACTCTAATCGCCCATCTATGCCACCAATTGGAGTTGGAGTGACTCGATGTGAAGTGTACACCGAGCACCGTCATCACCGAGCGTAGAGCTCGTCACCAGAAGCAAAGCAGCCACCTTGAAGCCTATCAACGTGACCGTTGTGAAGTCCCAAAGCCGATGGGCGAGTTAATGGCGCCAGAGATCCACTGTGGCACCAGGAATCGAGGGTTTCCCTGCCGTCAATCATCAAGGAGGAACCACACCGAAGGCAAGCTATCGACCTGAAAGCCATGGATGTGTCGCCGTGCTGCTACAAAGCTGATTCATTGGTTAATGAAGCCGGAGGACCTCCACGGTGTCGGGTTGGGCGACCTCGCCATCACCGATGACCCGCGCCCAAGATGTGACCTTGGGGGACCGGGCTCTCGAGCCAGTCTCATCCAAAACAGACCACGCACTCGAGCTGACCTTGTCTGAGATGGATCAAGCGCTCGAGCCGACCCTCGAGTGCGACCCCTCAACACAACATGGGGAAAAAATAGAGGAGGGGATCGCTTTGGCAAAAGATAATGGACGCGCTCGAGCCGACCCTCGAGTTCGACACTTTGATACACCGACCCACGAGTTTAACACTTCGATACGCTGACCCTCGAGTTTGACACTTTGATACACCGACCCTCGAGTTCGACACTTCGATACACCGACCCTCGAGTTCGACACTTCGATACACCAACCCTCGAGTTCGACACTTCGATACGCCGACCCTTGAGTTTGACACTTTGATACACCGACCATCGAGTTTGACACTTCGATACGCCGACCCTCGAGTTTGACACTTCGATACGCCGGCCCTCGAGTTTGACACTTCGATACACCGACCCTCGAGTTTGACACTTCGATACACTGACCCTTGAGTTCGACACTTCGATACACTGACCCTCGAGTTCGACACTTCGACACACCAACCCTCGAGTTTAACCCCTCGACACACCATGGGGAAAGAAACAGAGGAGGAGATCACTTCGACAAGAAGATGATGGATGTGGTGATCATGGACTGAGTACCCGCAAGTGGATCCTGAGCGGCCACGTGTCAGCACCAGAATAAACAACCCTTTTTTCAGAAAATGGTTAAATCTTTCAAAAATCATAACTAATTCATACGAGCTCTGAAAAATGCGATCCACATATCCAAATTTTCTATAAATCGAGCCCCATCTATCTAGGATATGTTTGAGTGCATTTGGATCTCCTATTTGGCATTCGTTCTTTGTGCTAATCTATAGGGGTTGCTCCTGCGACCATTAATTCTCGTTACAGGCTCGAGCGAGGACAAGTCTGACGACAGTGACTACCAGGAGAAGTCCGACAGCTACGTCAGTGAAGGTGCCACACCTCATCCAACCTCGTAGATCCCATTACACATGGCAAATGTAGCATGGCTAGTGCTTTAAATTCCTGCTGCTATAATGCATTGCCTGCGTTAGGATTGCATGATAGATTATTACTTGATGAGCCCTACCTTGTTGTAACCTTTCACCTGCTTACCCGCTGTTATGATAGCCACTTGCTTATCTGCTATATTTATATATATACTTCACTCGCTTACATTTTGATGCGACGTGATGAACCCTCGAAAGGCCTGGAGGGTGCTAGGCTGGATGTGTGAGTTGATGGATCAGATGGGCATGTGAGCTGATGATGCTATATCTGGGTTTTGGGGTGGAACTTACGGCAGGGAGTAGGGTGAGGGTTGAGTCAATCGAGCTGGGATCTACGATGAGCTTTTGGATCAAGTCTTGTTGAGGGATGGATCTAGACATTCCCGTGAGAGGAGCCTGTGGCAGGCTAACTGAGATGTGATGGTGGTCTTTGGGTGTGATCCTCTGAGAGGTGGAGCCCGGGATGAAGGTGTCATGGTAGCACGATAAAGATAAACCCTGATGAAGATATCCTGGTTTGGTCAAACTTAGGAGCTGTTGCGCTGGTATCTAGACCTTAGGAATCTCTTGCTTTTCACTCGCTCTCCATGGGGGGAGACGGCCGAACCGCTGGATAGATCGATGCCACTACTGCTAGGCGAGTAGTGATGGGAAGGTATATGCACGGGATGGAGCTAACACCCTATCGAGACGATCATGGCACCCCTTTGGGAGTGGGTACATGGCATGGCATCCTCTTCGGGAGCGGATACATGCTCTCTTTACAGTTTTAGCGATCCAGAGCTGGATGGTAGAGTGACATCATTCTATGGCATCATTCTATGGCAGTTGGCGCCCAGAATCTGCCTAGGTGGTGATCAACATCGATGATGGTTATCTAGTGGATTAGTGAAACCTCTGCAGCATGTATGGTTGATCGATCGATACATATGCCAATCCTTTGGCTATGGACCTTTCCTGAGTTTCGCATGCACCGAACTAGAGAGTGGAGTGTTCTACCTTCCCCTGAGTATGTTTTCTGGTCGTGAGCCAGGTTGAGGGCTGCGGGCGGCTGAGACAAGCCGAGAGGAAGTTGGCTTGTCAACTTGAGTCTGAGATGGTGTTGAAGGAGTTGGGATGGTGCTACAGAGATGGATGGTGATGGATATGAGGGATGGGAATGTGTTTAAAACTTGATAAATATATTATTATTTATATACCTGATTAATGCATAGGAAAACCCCAGCCTTATAGGTTCCTTTTGATATATCCTTTTTGCATCCAATTTCCACAAAGTAATACATAGGATGGGAGTGTGGTCAGTACAAATCATACTGAAAATTTTGTTTCAGGTTCAAGGAGTGAGTACTTTTCTAGGGAGTATAGCGAATGAGGGTTTCATGTCTATGCTCAAGTTAGATCAAAGATGATAGCTTTCGCACCTCAAGCTTTTATTGTTATGCTGCATGAACTCTGATTCCACCAAGTGACGATGTAATAAGTTATTGTAAACCTCTCTATTACACTCTTTTGTTCAAAGTATGGATTATGGTATTCAAATATTATCAGGTAATGTGATTTAAATGGTCATATTACACTTCGGCTCTGTGGATTTTCCTTCACAGAAATCGAGGTCGTTTCATCAGGTGTTGCCAAAGTTGTGGGATTGGATAGATGTTTTTTTATTTCTTCGAAAGCTTCTTGCTGTGCTGGACCCCAGTTGAATTTTTCCTTTTTCCCTTTTAGTGCTTGAAATATTGGGAGGCTTCGCTTAGCTGATTTGGATATAAATCTGTTCAATGAAGCTAATGTTCCTATCAACTTTTGGATGTCCTTGATGTTTCTTGGCACTTGCATATTCAGTATTGCCTTCACCTTCTCTGGATTCGGGTCGATTCCTTTTACGGATACTATGCACCCTAAAATTTTGTCTGTTTGAACTCCAAATGTGTATTTTTCTGGGTTCAACTTTAGATTTGCTTTTCTGAGGTTTGAGAAGGTTTCTTCTAAGTCTTTGACATGGTCTTCTCTTTTCTTGCTTTTGACTACCAAGTTATCAACATACGCAAGCAAGTTTCTTGGTATTTGATCTTTGAGGACTGCGGATGTCATTCTGATGAAAGTTGTTCCTGCATTGTGAAGCCCCTCAGCCATTCTTTGAAAGCAGTAAGTTTCGAATGGTGTAATGAAACTTGTGTACTCTTCATCTTCTTTTTTCATCCAAATCTGATGATAGCCTGAGTAGCAGTCAAGAAAACTGAGCATTTCACATTCTGCTGCCTGATCTACCAAAGTGTCTATTCTTGGTAATGGAAAGTTGTCTTTTGGGCATGCTTTGTTGAGATCTATGAAGTCTATACACATTATCCACTTTTTGTTTTTCTTCTGCACCATGACTATGTTTGCAAGCCAAGTTGTGAATTAAACTTCTCTTATGACTTTTGCATCTAACAATCTTTGGACTTCGGCTTTTGTAGCTTGTGTTCTGTCTTTCGATAACTTTCTTTTGGCCTAAAGTTTGGGTCGATGTTTAACTTGTGTTCTATGACATCCCTACTTACTCCTCCTAAGTCTTGTGCAGACCAGGTGAAGATATCCTTGTTACTTCACAGGACTTGTATTATCTTTTCTTCTTCTTCTTTTGATAGATTTGTGCCAATGATAACTTATCTTTCTGGCACCATTGGGTCGATTGGTACTTTCTTTGTGTCTTTGTAAGGCTTCGTTTTTTCTTGTGTCTTCATGTTTTTAGTTTCAAGCTCATCATGTTCTTCTTCTTCTTGTATCACGTGGATATTTTTGAAAGCTGGGCTTGCATCTCTTTTTATGTTTCTTGCCTCTGTTTGATCGCCGAAGATGGTTATGATGCCATTGACTACTGGCATCTTCATGCATAAGTATGGGTAGCTTACTATGGCTTCAAAAGCATTTAAACTTCCCCTTCCAAAGATTGTGTTGTATTGGCTGTGCATTTTGACAACATCAAATGCTATGTGCTCTATTCTCGTATTATTCACTGTTCCAAATGAGACTGGCAAGACAATTCTGCCAACAGAGTTTATTTTCTTTTCACCAAAGCCAACTAATGGGTGCTCGTCTCTTCCTAAGATTTTTCTATCAATTTTCATTGTATCTAGAGTTCTTGTGAATATAATATCTGCTGAGCTGCCACCGTCTATTAGAATTTTTGATACTGCCCAACCTTCAATGTTTGCTTCTATGACCATTGCGTCCATATGAGGGTAATCTTTGAGCTTGAGATCTTGTTCTAAGAATGTGATTGGCATGTGGGATCATCTTATTTTCTTGAATGGACCTTCAACTGCTATGGAGTTTACTCTTCTAAATAATTTCTTCTTTCATTTCTTGTATCGAGCTCTATGCTGTTTCCTCTGAAGATTGTCATAATTCTGCCTTTGCTTGGGATGATTGCATTCCCATTGCTTGCTGATGCTTCGGGCATGTTGTTGTGTTGAATTTGGTGATTGCTATTTGCCACTGAACTTTCAGAGTGGAAACTTTGCTATTGAATTGGGCCCCATTGATTTTGCGAGCACACTGCTAGTGGCTGGCAATTGTAGATTGGCGGAGGTGGTGGCAGCATGTGCTGAGGATAAGTTATTGGCAAGTAACTTGTTCTTTAGGGAGCTAGATGATTGACAACTTTTAGCTGCGAAGTTGCTCTATTATCTTCTTGTATTTCTTCAATGCTTTTCTTTACTCTTGGGCACATCTTTGATGTGTGACCAGCCCCTTTGCCATGTATGATGCAATACATTTCTTCGGGCCTCAAGATTTTCCTTTTGAAATTTCTGCCTTGATTATTGTAGTTTGCTCTTTGCTGGGAGTTTTCCTTGTAACTTCTGTTGTTTTGAAAATTTCTTTGATTGTTTGATCTTGGACCTTGACTGGCAGCTTTGCTCGTGTTGTTGATGTGATTTATCCTCTGAAATGGTCTTCGCTCAGCATTTATTCTCGAGTGTTGGGAATTGTTATTTGATCTTGACATATTTCTTTCTCTGTTCTCTTCTTCTATTCTTTTTCTGTAGTCTTCATTGGACTCATAGTATTTTCTCATTTCTTCATATAACTTTTCCACTCTGGTTGGTCTTTCCCTTTTGAAGTGGGAAGAAAGTTGGCCTGCCCGTAGTCCTTTGATTGCTACAATGATGACAACTTCATCTGGTATGTTTGGGATTTGAGCTTTTGCTTGTACAAATCTTTTGTAATACTGGCTCAGTGGTTCCTTTGGTTGCTGCTTGATGTTGAAAAGATCATCGCTTGTGAGCTCAATTCTTTGTAAGCCTTGAAAATCTAAGAGCAGAGTTGTACAAAGTTGTTCCCAAGATTTGATTGACCTTGGCTTTAGTGAAGAGTACCAATGCTGTGCTGGTCCTCTTACTGCCATGATCAGCGACTTTGCTAGGGTGTTCGCATCTCCCCCGCTTGATGTAACTGCTGCTTCAAAGCTCATGAGAAATTATCTTGGGTCATACATGCCATTGTAAGTTGGGATGATGTTGAATTTAAATCCTGTTGTCCACTTCACTAGCTGAATGTCAATTGACAAGGGCGACTCTATATTAATTGTTGCTATTTGACTTTGGTTATCTTTGTTGTTGGTGTTTTTGCTTGCTGAGTTTGGGTCTTAGATCATGACTTCGCTTTCATTTTCTATCTCTTCGTTAAGCTTTCTTATTTCTACTTTTGCTTCCACAATTTTTTGCTTCAGGGACTTTTCCCTTGTCTTCGCTCTTGCTTCTTCTAGCTGTTTTTTCTTGACAGCGACTTGATCCTTAAGTTCCTTGAGTCTTCTTTCTTCATTTTGAGTTTCTTCTTCTTATTAACCACACCTGGTTTTAGTTTCTATTGCATCTTCTATCATTGGATCTTGTACAGCGTTGTTGTCAGCCATAGCTGTCCTTTTACTGGGTGTTCCCATTTTCGTGGTCATGAGTGTCTTCGATCACACAAACGGACAGCGCCAGATGTTGGGTGATAAAACCACACACAGGTAAGTAAATGTGAAAACAATATGCTGGTTGCAATTGAACTTTATTCTATCCCAAAAGTTTACACCCCAGGGGGTATTTATAGACCCCCTGGCTTCGCCATTCAAGGAATCTTACAAAACTAGTCATGGCACGTCCTTTACATTTAGCTAGAAAGCACATAGGCGAAGCTGTGAAACACACTTCGCCCCCTTCCTTTTGTCTCCTCAAGCAACTTTGGACTTGATCATGATTTCTTGACTTAGCTGACAACCTCGTTGATCCTTCGTGTGAAGCCGCTTCGTCAGCTTCACTGGTCAATAGGAGTTTAGCAAAGTTGTCTTCACCAGATAACCTAAAATATGTGAAAACATATGTGCAAAGTTTGAAACAATCACAGCGAAGTGTCCACATCATCTTCGCCGAATATTGAGTTGTCTCAAATATTTATAACGAAGAGTTTGTTCTTGACTCTAAAGTTTGTGATGGAAGTTTGTATGTCAAAGTTGTTCCCCAACACCCGCCTCACAGAGCATGTCTTGGGGACCCAAACTTTCCCGTCTCATACGATACGCCGAAAAATCAGCATAGCGGTCCCCATTGCCGACAAGGCCGCAACCGCACCATAGCTTTAATGCCAAGGCCCTTCCTTGACCCTGACACCATCTTATCTCTCCACTCTAACTCCCCAAGTCAAATCCCCCCTTGCCCGCCTCGCAGAGCATGTCTCCCGGACCCAAACTTTCCTGTCTCTTACGATCCACCGAAAAATCACTTGAGGGGCTCCAATGGTGAGTGAGAGAGAGAGAGATGCTCTGGTCGCACTGGAAGGTAATGGTTGAGATAACCATTGGAGGGGATGAGGGAGGTGTAAAATACCCCGTCAGCCCCAATGGTTAGATTTTAAGTCACAGCAGTGATGCTCGGAGAGCAGCAGTGTTGCGACCGAGCAGTAGTGCTGTCCAAAGAGCAGCAGTGCTGCACTGGCCTGTTAGCTCCAAATTGAAAATTGTTTCACATGCTAACTAGGCAAGGTAAAAGAGGATGTTTGGTGTATTATGAGCACTTGGTTGCACATTTAAGCTTGCATATTGTATCCGCCTTTATAGTATGGCTTTTCCTAAACTCAATTTCAAAACATAAAAGAATGTATATGCCTTTGAGTCGGTTGCCGCTGTCTTTTGTAATTAGGGGTTCCACCGACATATGTATTGTCCTCTTTCTCATTATCTTAAGCATGTGACTTGAACCATATCTATACATATGAGTTCACCTTCATGCCTTCAAGTCACTTCCACTAATGATTTGATCTTCATCACAATATGACTTCACTTAGCTTGATTAGTTGCTCAACTAAATGCAAGTACTCTCTTCTTCACCTTAACCATGGTACCTCGGTCCCCAAGCTGTCGCTTGCCCTTCCCCTTCTCTTAGTACCTTGAAGCCCTTTCCTTGCTGTCTTCACCTTATCAAGCCATACTCAAGTCACATCACAGTAAGCATTCATTGAATAATAATTTCCTCAATATTGTGATCCTTGCTTGAATATCTTCTAGATATAAATGTTGAGATCAATCAAGCTTCAGATTAACTCATATAGAGAAATATATGGATCAACATCAATACGATCAAGCCAATTCACGATTCCTTATATCCTATTCATTTTGGCTTGACACTTAACACTCACTTCAATCTATATCTTCATACAAGAAAACCAATGTAGAGAACATTTTATATCCATTACATATTGTACCATTTGCTAAATATGCTTGCTTTATCCTGGTGCTATGATATCCCACAATATATAAGTCATTTCATTGATTCCATTGCATTACTGTTCTTTGGTTCAACTAGGTTATTTCCATGATCTTTCAATAAAATAATACACAACTTTGACATTCATTTCAACACTATGTGGAATACCATCAAGTTTGCCTACTTGTTGAACCTTAGATATATGTGTTAATACACAATCCATAACTATATGCAATATATTCAATTTCCTATTCAACACTTAGCAAATTCATTAGACCTTTAATTATATTGTCAATCAATTTGCTAAAACCCACTAAAGGGCTAGATGCACTGTCAGTATTTGAACCTTTGCACTATGTAATGGATCTTATGATCTGGGTTGAATGTGAATGATGGTTCGACTTTTATGTCTATGTTATGTGAACTTTGCTAAGATTCATCACTGAATGAATATATAATGCATAACAGCATCTTAACCATGGTTAACTACATATACATGATGACTTCTTATCGTCATAATAGCGAGCATTAACTAGGGCACATACTCAGCATTTGTCACGAGGTTCGTACAATATGTGATGCGTTGACTAACCAATATGTGACAGTTATAGTCGTCATAAAAGATAACAATATGTGACAATAAAATGTAACTGTCGCAAAAGGTCATGACATTATGTGATGATTTTTTGTACTATCATCATAATACTTTTTATGACGGTCTTTTTGCGACGATGCGTATGACGACTGGTTTTTTGTCATAACATACTTTTTATGACCATTTTTGGACCTTATATGACAATTTATGTTTGTCATACAAGCCAAGAATTGTTGTAGTGAATACCAACATGCCACACTTGTCAAACTTAGCACTAGGAAGCTGCAAGAAGGCCCTAAGATTGATTGGAGTGGAAGCTGTTAACAAAGGATTTGAATCAGAAGTGAAATAGGCTTCAAATCGCTGCGTCGGACACTGCTTCAGAGAGCATTGGACGCTGACATCAGCGTCCGACTAGGCACAGGCGTATGCAGCCAGGAAAAGCGTCGGACGCGCCTGGAGAAGAGCGTCGGGCACGTCTGGCGGTTAGGCGTCGGATGAGCCCGGTGCCTATAATGGCTAGTTACATAGTTCAAATATTGAACGCGTCGGAGGCATTCGACGCTGGGTGTCTGGCACGTCCAACGCCCCCGAAAAAACTGAGTTGGAGGTAACGGTTGGATTTCAGGCTTGGCCCCATAAATACAACCCCAACTTCTCCATCTTCTTCCTCTTGCCCATTTGCTCAGTTGAGGCATACATTTGAGGACAAGGGAGTGCAAGAGCCTAAGTGAGGTGCTAGAGATTTGAGAATCCAAGTTTGAAGCCCTCATTAGTGCATAGGGAGTAGCAAGTGTGCATCCATCTTCCTCATTAGGCTCTGCAAGGTCAAGTGAAAGTCTGTGCTTGTTATGCTTGGTGATCGCCATCACCTAGACAACTTGGTGGTGATTAGGAGTTTGGTGATCATCTGGCGGAGCTTGTGGATCTTGGTGAGCGGTTCTTGGTGATTCACCTCGTCGGAACGACAAAGAATAAGCCCTAGAGAGCATTTGGTCCTTGTGCGGATCAAGGGGAGCTATACCCTTGCGCGGGTGCTCCAACGAGGACTGGTTGGAAGTGGTGACTCTCCAATACATCAGAAAAACATCATTGTTCCTTGCCCTTTTACTTTTTGCATTTACATTCTTGCAATTTACATTCCTAGAATTTCTATGCTAGAATAGGATTGGAACTAGGGTGTAAAACTTTTGATGGTAGAATCATTAGGAACACACGTAGGCACTGAGGGGTGAATATGGGCTAGTAGGTTTTAATTTCACAAGAATTTTTAGAATTAAATACAGTGCAGACTACATTACACGACAGTTCTTCTAGCCTCCAACACACTAAGGCACCAAAACCCTACCGCCATCCAAAGACCGACCTCCTCCAGGATCACTGAGAGCAGCTTGCTTATTTAAGATTGTCATATATTTACGTACCATGTGTCATGAAAAGAGGGAGGTCTCTCCTAATGAGAGAAAGGGCAGGTCTCTCCAAATTTGCCTCCATCCCGACGATGACTAGAAAGAAATTAGGGCCAATTACGCAACTGTCCCATTTGCCCCTGTTTTTTAAACTTTGTATGTTTCCTCCTGTTTTTTACAAATAAACACTGTTTTGCCCCTCTTTTCATAAATTGTCATCTGGGGATAAGTTTAGGAAAAAAATTGGAAAATAGAAAAAAAGGGCAAAGGACTACACTACCCCTCGTTGGAGGCGGACCTGGCCCGCGTCGCGTGCCTTGCGAACAAGGCGGAGGCTGAGCTCTGGGCCGCTCCTGCACTGCTACGAGAGAGAAGCGGGTGGGGCCGTTGAATGCGCTAGCGGGAGCCGGAGCGGTGACCGAGGGTGGCGGGGCGGGCTCGGCATCTGCGACGTCGGCCCAGGAGGTACGGGAGGATGCCATGGCGGCACGGGAGGAGGAGGGAATGAGAGGTGGATCTCCTGGGCGCCGTCATCGTGGAGCACAGCTTCATCGCCAGAAGCAGCACCGCCGCCCGGGCCCTTCTTTGTCACGGTGCATCTCGTCCGTCTTGTCCCAGTCGTTGCATCCCCGGCTGTTGTTTCCCTGGTCGTCCCGTCCCAGCGGCGGCATATCCCGACCGTCGTGTGCCCTGACGAGCGGTCAGAGGGGAATGGGCACGGTAGGGCTAGAGCTTGTGTCCACTTCCTCGTCATGCTCCTCTCTACGACAGAGGATTCCACATGTGTACGTGAGCTTGACCTCATCTCCACACGTCGGGGCTTGCGCCATCCAGTGTGGCGCACATGCATGGTTGTTGCTAGCATCGCGATGCGTCGCCGCCCTCTGCATCCTCGATGGCCATCCTCAGCGTCCTCGACGCCCACCAGTGGCGGCCCCGGCGCCTCCTACCTCTCTTCCTATTGTTCTCATCGCGGGCGGGGCCGGGGAGGAGCGCCGGCGAGTCCGCCAGGTCCTCCCTTTCGCGCATGCGGCGCCACAGCTGTGGCCAAGCCACCGCGGGGTGAGTTCTGCCGGTTCGAGTCCCTGTTGTCGTCGTCATTCGCCGTCGCGTAGGCCACCGAGAAGGGCGGATAGTTGAGGAAGAGGCTGACAAGCGGGGGTCCATTTGATATTGAGAAAGGGAGAGAGTTGAGTGGGGATGACATGTAGGGTCCGCTCGACAATGAGAGAGGGCATTTTTGTCTTTTTAGTCTGTACTTAACATCGTTAAGTCTACTTCAGGGATAGGGGGCAACTCGAGCCTTCGTTTGTAAAAAACAAGGGCAACGTGTAAAGTTTAAAAAACAAAGACAAACGAGCAATTAGACTCTATAGAATAAGAGCAGTTGCGCAGTCGGCCAAGAAATTAAGGCAGGCTGGCTGCCCGGCGTGTGCATGGCTTGGCCCAGACAGATGGCTAGCACAGGCACAGCTAGCACAGCATGTTTTGCGTGGTTTCCCGTCCACGTATGCGAGCCCACAGCTGTAGCGGGTACGTACAAAATGCCCTCACTGCACGTACACGTCGTCTTGACTTGCATGATACTAGTCTAGCTAGTAGATCATGTATATCAGTTCATCGCAGTGCAAGCTCATACACGGAAAGCTAGCTAGGGATATGGATCCATTCCATGCAACAAACAAAGTGAAAGGGTGCCAACATGTATATGCAGTTGGCTGGTTCATTGAAAAGTGCATGCAGACATGGAAGTGTGCAACAGACCCACATGACATGGCATGTGGCACACATGTAGTATACACTAATCGTTCTCCGATTGAAAAGCGCACGTAACGTTGCATATACATACGACACGGGCGACGGCCGTGCAGTCCCACAGGTACGGTGCAGGTGTAGTTCCTTCCTCGACTGATCGATCGATCGATCGGCAGGCCGCCAGCTGCCGGGACGACGATGAAGATGAAGAACCCTGCTCCTGCTAGCACTAGTGTTGCTGCAGAGGTGAAGAAGGGGTCGTGGAGCACCGAGGAGGACGCCCTCCTGACCAGGCTGGTGGAGCAGCACGGGGCCCACCGTTGGAGCCTCATCAGCGCTGCCATCCCCGGGCGCTCCGGCAAGTCCTGCCGCCTCCGCTGGTGCAACCAGCTTAGCCCCGACGTGCACCACCGCGCTTTCACGCCGCACGAGGACGCGCTCATCCTCGCCGCCCACGCCCGCTACGGCAACAAGTGGGCCACCATTGCGCGCCTCCTCCCCGGCCGAACCGACAACTCCATCAAGAACCACTGGAACTCCAACCTCCGGAGGTGCAGGCGTCGAGCGGCGGCGGCGGCGGCGGCCGCCTCCCGAGCTGCTGCAGCTGGCCCGTGCATCGTGATCGGCCCTCAGCAGGTGCAGGCCAGCAACGACATCGTTCCTGCTGCTGCTGAACCTGAACATCATCATCGTCCGCAGCAGCAAGTGGCTGTGGTTGTTGGTGGTTTAGGGGGCGGCAACAGCAGCGTTCTGTCTGCAGGGGCCGCTACCGCCGAGGCCGAGCCTTCTCTGTCCCTTAGCCTTGGCCTGCCGCTGCCAGTAGCAGAACCAGGAGCCGCGGCTGACGAGGAAAGCCGCAACAGCCAGCAGGGCCGCGGCCAAGCATCATCGCCGTTGGCGCTACCGCAGGAAGGAGAAGGACGAAACGCGCAGCTGTTGGCGGTGGTGCGCCAGATGGTCAGGGAGGAGCTGCAACGCCAGACGGGACAGCTCGCCTACTCGCTCATGGCCGCAGCAGCAGCAGCCAAGGGACACCACCGTTAATTTGTCATCCGGTGTGCATGCTACTGCTGTCGTGCTGGTTGCATTTCCCCTCCTCTGCCTAGTGTATTTTGGTTCCTTCATTCATTTACTCCCTTCCCTTCCATACTTGTTTTGTTTATATGCGACTGCAACTGCAATTGGGCTTTTCCTAAAAAAACTGCAATTGGGATCCTTTGGCCATGAGCAATTTAGGAAGTACGAGAGCTGATGTAGCTATTTAATTATGACTTGGTGGGTATATATGAACTATATACATATATTAGATTATTCGATTAGATATACCTCCATACCGGACGGATATGGGTTTACACACGATAGTTCTTGGATGGAAAATACATTATAACAAACGTGGCGGCGGGGGTGCCATGCGGCGTGGCTGAGGGAAGCAGCGCCTATGGAGGGGGGGCACAGGGGACGGCGGCGCTAGAGAGATGAAGAAGGCGACGCGCAGATAGATAGGATAAGGGATAAAAGCCTTACGGGTATTTTTTTTCTTGATTGCAACGATTACATGGTCTTAGTATTTATAGTCCCGCATGAGATTACTCCTAAGAAACTCGCTAAGACATCCTTTGGATTCTCATCCCCTAACAAACTCAAACTCAATGTCTTAACTCACTAACTCTTCCAAATTTACTAAGACTCGATAAGGTAACTTGACAGTGATGACGATGATGGGACCATCGGCAATGGCGCTCCCTCCTCCCCACATGCACATGGCCCTAGGGCGGGGCGCTGGGCTCATCTGGCGCCCCTCCTTGGGCCCTCCTTGGCCCGTTTTATTTGCCGAGGTGTATGGCCCGCGTTGTACGTGTGATTGTACTTCCTCCTTCACTGCTCGGTGCATCCTCGTGCTGAAATAGGGCCCGAGAGCTTGCTGCTCCTTTGTGCCTCCATGTTGTCGTTTGTGGGGGTCACTCCTGCTCCTCCACCCTCGCTCGGTGCTGTGAGGGAGAGGAGGCGAGGGCTTTCCCACAGAAGAGAGGGACAAGGAGAGGTAGGTGGGATCACAATGCAAGAGGACAAGATGTAATAAAAACTGCAGTAATTGGCACTAAACTTGGGCAACAACCTCCTCTTACATAGTGCCACTCCTCCCTTGCCACTGATTCAACAGATCGAGAACAAGAAAAGACGCGTCGGCCACAAAAACTATACTGGCAAGGATTCTACGCAAAGGAAGTTGGAGTCGATGTATCTTTCCATTTATTTAGATATTTATTTTGGGTCAAATCTTGTATGTCGGTTAGCCTGTGGGTATAAATATAAGTCATACATGTTTGTTTAATTGCTTATTTACAAGTGCATGTTCGATGTTGACTTTCTAGTCAATGCCCTGATCTGATCAGCTATTTAGCCATATATGAGGAACTGTCTGGAATCACACCGGCAGGTTCCATAATTTGACTATTCTTTTCCTCCTTGTCAATTTTAGGGTCAAATTGACCGACACGCCTCAGACTCGATCAACCGGACTAGCTGCTGGTGAAGTCGCAGGGATCGGAGAGACGCTCACGCTCTGGTCTACCTGGCTTGCAAGAGACCGTTAACGTGAAGAGTCACGTTTTTACGTCAACATTCTTTTTGGCACGCCCAATGAGACCACAATCATTTGATCGGAAGTCAGATCCTCTTCGAATATTTATCACTTTTAGATCATGATGTCGGCCGGAAGAAGCGACAAAGATGAAGAACAATTTTCCAGCAAATCAGTTTGATGGCCGATATCATGGAAGACTTGTCAAAAGTCCAGAAGCTACACGACAAGGTCAAGGATATTCTTTGAAGAACTGGATTGGAGGACTTATAATTTTCGCATCATCTGTATTACTGAAGATCGCCACCGCACGAAGCTTGCAGGCCAATCATTCTGTACGTGCCGTCTGTATGAAGCTGGATATGTCATATGTCGACACGTTGACACTGTGGTGAATAAAGCTCAAGAAATTCAAAAGCTGCTGCTCCTATGTTCCATTGCTCAGAAAATATGGCATCGGCTAAACATGGGGCAATATGCATGCCGTATTTATCAAGGAGATAAAGCCTCCATTTATTTAGATATTTATTTTGGGTCAAGTCTTTCACGTCGGTTAGCCCGTAGGTATAAATATAAGGCCCCGGCTATCGTAAAGAGATCTCTGAACATTCAATATAATTTTTTGGCTTTGGTCATAAAACATTTAGTTTTATGATCTCGGCGAGTTTCTTTATCAAGCTAGGCTTCATAGGATCGTCCGATCTCTGGTTTGTTGTAAGTACCGTTATGGCTTGCATTTGTGTTTGATAGGATCGGTTTAACCTCCTATTTACACATCAATACGGCTACGTGGCTTGTGTTCATGCTTGATTTGGTTGGTTCGATCTCTTATCTATGCATTAACACGGCTAGTGGCTCATGTTTTCGTTTGATAGGGCCGGTTCGACCTCGTATTGTATACGTTGACATAGCTAGTTATCGGCTCTATTAGGCTTGGCAACCTAATAGTTTCATTAAGTTACCAATGTTATCCATTTTACATTATTTATTTTATTGTAACAATATTATTGCCCGATCAAGATTGGTAGATTTGGCTTAAATCCTCTTAAGATTCAACTGTCATCAATGCCTATCACGTTTATCCTCTTGCTTTGATGGTTAGTCTCATGCTTACATTAGCTAGATCGTATCAATCTTATTCATGACATGTGGCGCGTTCTAGGGTATGAGTAGTTGTATGATAAAGCTTGTTAGTCTTTTCTAGTCTTAGTTGGCTGCAACGGGTTAAGTCACCGATCTCACTAGATTGAATCGGTTAGTGGGTTTTGTTTTAAAGTTGTTCGTACACCTAGTTTGTTCTCATGTCGGTATCGGCAAATCAGCCGATTCACCTGTGCCTTACCCATAACATTGCGTGCATGTATCTATTTAATGCTAGTTAAGTCTATTGAGCTTGTTCGGATGAAACTTGGTCCAAAGATTACTTAGTCGGAGGATTTCAAATTCACGGGTTTGGTAGATTTATTAGTTTTGATTTAGATTATTGCGACGCATGTTGGACCTTTATATGTTGTATCAAATAGGCTAGATCGGCTAATGGTTTCGTTCCCTTCATGTGTATTAGGATAGCCGATTTAGCTGATTGTTTACTGTTTCTAGAACGTATCATGAATGATTTGTACTTGCTTTGTCCTAGTTATTCATATCATGCCATGATCAATTGCTCTAGTCATACATGTTTGTTTAATTGCTTATTTACAAATGCATGTTGGATGTTGACTTTCTAGTCAATGCCCTGATCTGATGGGCTATTTAGCCATACATGAGGAACTGTCTGGAATAACATCGGCAGGTTCCATAATTTGACTATTCTTTTCCTCCTTGTTATTTTTGGGGTCAAATTGACTGGCATGTCTCGGACTCGATCAACCGGACCAGCTGTTGGTGAAGTCGCAGGGATCAAAGAGACGCTCATGCTCTGGTCTACCTAGCTTGTGAGAGACCATTGACGTGAAGAGTCACATTTTTACGTCAACAACCCATAAAAGATAGAAGAGATAGTTTGGGTCGAGAGGCTCTTCTAAGGTCAAGAGCATTAAGCGATGGTAACTTTCCCACTACTTACTTGCTTTAGGCTACGGACGCACCTGGTCTGCCAGGCGATGCTGCTATTTATAGCTCTACTCCATATCCGTATGTAGGGGAATTTTAGGAACGAACAGGGTTGTCACCACCTGATTGCTAGCCCCCTCTGCCCGTGGGATACACAGCAAACGAAGATAGACTCCAACCTAGACACCACATCTATGAAGGCGACTACTACTCTAGCATTGTGTAGGGTGATCCGTCTCTATCAGGGACCCTCTAAACTAGAGCACCCGCTCAAAGGACAAACGATGAACCCACAAACAAGTATTGTTATGAAAGATACTTGCTTAATGGATCAAAACCAAAGTTGAACACAAACTTCTTGCTTCAAGTAGCAAGATGATCATAGAGGTACAAGTTCGAGCAAGAACTGACAAGTCCGGCACTTCGTCCACCCGAAGGTAGAACTGCTTCGACTCCGCTCTTTCTCTAACTCTTTCCCCCTCTCACTCCCTATTCTAATCTAGCAGAACTAGTAGAAATGTGGCTTGCTCTTCCTCTCTACATTATGACCTCTTGTGTTGATGAATGAATATAATATGAGAGGGAGAGGCTCTTCTTATATAGTGCTTCGTGGTCGATTTGCGTGAGGTAAATATGGAAACTATGCCTAACCGCCTATGCATGGCGGCATGCAACTGCCGTAGAAAGACGGGCCCGAGGCGAGCCAGCCTAGGTGCAGGCACACCTGGGTGCGGCTTGTAATGTCCCGCCTCCTCGAGGCTAGGCCCGCTTACATCTAGCCGCTTATCTAGGACATAGACTGCCCTCACAGACCAACACTAGTCTTTTCTGCGCACTTTGTCCTCACTCGTGAGCACCCGGGAAGACTTTTCGGTCGATCGTCCATCCCTAAATTGCTCCAGGCCAAGCACGCTTAACCTCGAAGTTCTTTAGTGATGAGTTTTCAAAAAAGAAGTTACAACTTGTTGGTATGAGTATCCTATTAATCCTATTAAGCCCTGGGCCGGGGTATTACATACTCACCCTCTTAGGAGACCGACGTCCTCGTCAGTCAACCCCAGGCCAGGAACATCCCCTCTTGGCCACATCCGTGTGTCCAGTGCCATCGCATGTGTCATGCTGTGCGACCACTCTGGATCCACACCAGCCATGCACATCATGCCTGCGCAACTGACACACGCACCCGTAAAACCACAAGGGTCAGCTCCGATACCATTTGTAACGTCCCGCCACCTCGAGGCCAGACCCGCTTACAGCCAGCCGCTTATCTAGGACATAGACTGCCCTCATAGACCAATACTAGTCTTTTCTGTGCACTTTGTCCTCACTCATGCGCACCCGGGAAGACTTCCCGGTCGGTCACCCATCCCTAAATTGCTCCAGGCCAAGCACGCTTAACCTTGAAGTTCTTTAGTGATGAGCTTCTAAAAAGTTATAACTTGTTGGTATGAGTATCCTATTAATCTTATTAAGCCCTGGGTCAGGGTGTTACACAGCCGCACCGAAAGTGGGCCCATTTAATTTGGCCCCATCTTTTGTGAGCACGGAGGCCTTGTCGATGCTTCATTTCGTCTGGTGTTTGGCCCAAAATAGAGCGACCGTTTTACTCGGGCCTACTCGTGCAGTCCCAAAATGGAGTCAAACTTTATTTGGACCTTTGCCCCTTTGGCTTATGTAGGGTTTCTTTTTCCATTTTATAGGACCCTAATTGTCCTCGTGATTTGGCTTCTTTTACTTGTGCCAAAATACGCCTTCTTGGAAGCGTATTTTGGTGTTTTCTGAGTTTGTCTCTATGAAACATATAAATACCAAAACTCATGGAAATATTTAAGGCCCTATCACTATTCATTTTAGCACTTTTTATATAAAACGTTTTCAGAAAAATGGGCGCTAAGGACCGCCAATAGTGCCTGGTTGCCAAGCGAGGATCCGCCCGATTGTTGGTGGTCCTTAATGCATAATTATAACACCAACATTTTCCATCTAAAGGCCATGGCAAAACTAGAAATAGGAAATTTAAACTAACGAATTCCATAAGTTTTGGTGAATTGTGCATTTACAGGTATGAAAATGGAATCTAGCACAAAGGAGGAAGAATTCAAGGGAAAGTACGCTTTATCACAAAGTTTATTCATAACATCACTCGTCATAAGCCCAAGGTTGAGGGAAGTAGGCCCAGTCAAGCCCTGAAGAGAGGAAGAACAATAGCCCAACTCTACAAATCCACCATACAGGCTAATAGAGTTCAATTCCAGTTTGGGTTGCAGAAGTAGGTCTGGGTAAAATGGCCATATCTCCCTCATCCAGACTCCGTTGGGTGATGCACCCGACCACGTGAAGCTAACGATGAGATCTACGTGCTCACCAAAATTGGGCCCATTTGGGCTTAAGCCCGGGGGCACCCACCCCCAAGTATGGCGGTTCGGGCTCAGCATCATCATGAAGGCTCCTGGTGATGTGGCAATGTCGGTTGTGGTATGCACCGCCTCAATCTCATGCAGGATACATCGGTTTCTGCAGGGGGTTATCAGAAAAGAACCAAAAGAGGTCCACATGTTGGATTTACATAGAGAGATTACCATGTCCAGTAATCAAAGAATACTCTAGAAAGCTCAAGGAGGCGGCCTCGCGAAGCTGGGCCCACATGGCAGCCAGGCAGGGGCGACGCCCAGCCACTTGGGCGGCCGCCCAGCCACCTGCACCAATCAGGTGCGGGCTCACGGATCCTGCCTCCACCGACCTTGATGATCAATATGAAGCATCCATTTAGGTCGGTTTAATCCAAGGGCTGTGGTGCATCCTGGGGGCTATATTCAGGGCCTCTGGCCTTGGAGAAACCCTGATTCATTAGAGAATTCATTCAAGAGTTCATTTAGAGAATTCAAGAAAAGCCCTAGAGCCACCATCTCAATTAGAGCTCCATAGTTTAGTAGCATAGCTACATAGGAATAGATCTAGAAGGAGTCAAGCCTAGCTTGGAGTCTGGATCTGTCAGTGTTCTTGGTAATTTCTTCTACTTTATTGTAATATTTATTATTATTCTTGCTACTATGAATAGTACTTTATTCTATTCTACTATATCAGAAATGCCTTTGCTCTACTTGCTTATGTTCTCAATTATATTGTTCTTAGTTTACTTTGATTATATGCTTAGCATAGTTCGATTAGAATTATGTTTATGCATAAGATCGTATACCGTTTGCTCATTAGATCGATGGGTGAGTGGTAAATATTGTGTAGGCGTGATGCCTACACCGTATTTATCTGCGGTTGCACCCTATATTCTGGATCGTGAGGTAGATCGTGAGAGTGACAGTCCTGTTGAGTCCTTTGTAGTCCTCCTCCTGAGTATAGGACTAGTTGAACACCACTATTACAGGGAAGTGATTGCTCTGTTCTTAATCTTCCTTGGTAATATCACTATGCATAGATGTAACCTTTTCCCACCATGATTACTAGGTGTAATTACACTAATCATTGTATGCTTTGACATTATAGTTAGAATGACTTAGGATTTATTCTTGTAGATCATCCTAGTCCATACTAGTGTTATAAACTTAGAGTACTCTATTGAGATGATTATTATTATTTTATGTGGCTATGTGCTCTCATTTATCCTTTGTCACTTACCATTCATTCATATATATATATTATTTTATGTGACACTTACCCTGTATGAGAAGATATATAAAGACACGGTTAAGCTCTCCATTATCACATGCAGTGCTCATTGCTCATTATCCATAAGCATTCCCTTCCCAGTGGTAAAAATATAAATAACGATACCTGGATTACTCCTGGTTAAAATGCTACATTGGTATTATCTGTGCGCTTATGGATTCCTCATTCATTTCTAGAAAGCATATGTATTTAATACCAGCACCTCTGGCGCCATGCTGGGGATGACGACCTAGCTTAAGTGGTGTTAGAGGTGTCAACAAGCATTTTTGGCACCGTTGCCAGGAAAGGTTGATAGCTTACCAAATGGATAATGAGCATCACTGCATCCACTAATGTGGTTGAGGAAACCTGTTCATACTAACCCCTCTCTATAGGATTACCCTTGTTTTGTCTATTTATGTATCTTTTGCAGGGTAATATATCAACAGGTTTGATCTTCTAGAAAACTACATTGATAATCCAGAAGCTTTAATCAGGAAAACCAAGGTCAAGTTGAGAAAGACCCAATCATCATCATCATCTCAGCCTGCCGGTTCTTCTGAGTCAGAAGATCCACTTGTAGTTCAAAGTTTGTCACCAGCGTTTGAATCCATGGCTGACAAATCACTCCATGAGTTCTCAGCTCCCACTACGGACAACATCCGTACTGGACCAACTGCGAACATTGAGAAATCTTTTGAGCTCAAGCCTGCGTTGATCAACAAATTGCAAGCAAGCCAGTTCTGTGGGAAGGCCCATGAAGATTCTAGTGCTCATCTCCAACACTTCCTGGAGATTTGTAGCACTTTCACTATCAAAGACATCCCCAGAGATGCTATACTACTTTGCCTCTTCCCATTGTCACTCTTGGGAAGAGTGAAGCAGTTGTTCTACGCCAACAAGTACAAAAATACTACGTGGGCACTTTGTTCCACCAATTTCTTGGTGAAATTCTTTCATATGGGCAAGATCAATGCTCTCCATGGGAAGACATCGAGTTTCTAGCAACAACATGATGGGACTATCCCACAAGCCTGGGAGCACTTTCAAGACTACATCCTCGAATGTCCTCATCATGGGATGGAGAATTGGTTGCTCATGCAAACCTTCTATCATGGGCTCAGCAACAGCACTCGTGAAACCATGGATGCTGCTGCTGGAGGTGCATTCTTATCACTCACCATACCTTAGCTCTTGTGGAGAAGATGGCCTCCAACCAAGGTTGGAGTGAAGAGAGAACTCAGACCCGCAAGAGAGGAGGAGGAATGCACTGGCTCAAGGAGGTAGACATGCTGTCTGTGAAGATGGACCTGCTAATGAAGAGGCTCGATGAGAGAGCCACTGAGAAGAAAGAAGTCATGCATATTCATGATTCTCGCATGACTTGTGAAGAGTGCGGAGAGACTGGGCATACAGGTGCAAACTGCCTAGAGATAAAGGAGGATGTGAACTACCTCAACAACAACTACTACTACCGTCCTCAGCAAAATCAAGGCTGGAATCAGCAGCAGAGGCTTAACTACTTAGGTAACTACTCAGGTAACTACCAAGGTAATAATTCTTCTTATAATAATTTCAATCCGCCATCTTTAAGAGAGTCAATGCTTAACCAAGGCAAGTTAATGGATACCTGTATAAGAAGCTAGCATCCACTGATAAATCTCTAGAAACAATGAATAATAGAATGGATAGTTTTTTCAATGCTATAAATAATCGGCTTAGTTTTAATAAGATGCTAGAATCTCAATTGCAATAGTTTGCCAACTTTGATCCCTCCACCGACCAAGGTAAGATTCCGGGCCAACCGAAAGGGTTAGAAATTGCAAATCTTATAGACATATTCAATTGCAAATCAAGAAGGGCGATCCAGGGAGACCAATTGTTTCGATCTCCATTTGAAGTGTTAACTTCAACGAGGCGATCTGTGACTTCGGCGCAAGTGTCAACGTCATGCCTAAAGTGATATATGAGAAAATATTCAATTGTCCTTTATTGTACACAACCATGTGTTTGCAGCTTACAGACCAGTCACTCTACTACCCAATGGGAACCCTAGAAGACATCTGTGTATGAGTAGGTAGCTCGTACATCCCTACAGACTTCATGGTAGTGGACACGGGCAGTGACGAAAGGTCCCCATCATTTTGGGACGACCATTTTTGAACACTGCCGAGGCCATCATCTACTCCAATACTGTCAAGATCATCTTCATCTACTCCAATACTATCAAGATCATCTTCAACATCAAGGGCAAGCGAGAAACCTTCTTCTTCAAGGACAGGGTGTTGCAATTTTGAGCATACCCTCAGTACTCTTATGAGCTGGAGAAGGAGACCATCAACAGGAGGAACAAGACTAAGATCAAAACCAAGAACAAGGGCAATAATAAGAAGGCCCAGAAGACAGAGATAGTGAGGATGGTCACTGCAGTCCACAGAGAGCATGACCACCAGCTCAAGTCTATGCATCTGATCAAGAAGGATGACCTAGGTGTCCCGACCATTCAATGTTCCATCAACAGGTGCTCCTTCAATAAGGTTGTCTGTGACACCGGATTGGGCGTCAACATAATGGCCAAGATAACATATGAATATCTATATGGTACTATGCCTGTGGACCCTACCTATGCACAGCTGCAGATGGTGGACCAGTCCTTTCACTTCGTGGAAGGGATAGCCAAAGACATCCCTGTCCAGATCAACGACCACTACATCCCCATTGACTTTCTAGTCATCGACATGGGTGAAGACGAGTATGATCCACCCACATCCGAGGGAGGCCATTCCTCAACACCACCAAGGCCATCATCTACATTGGAACAGGGGAGATCCACTCCACTTCCCCTCAGAAAAGGTACGCCGCCACTTCAATGATAATTATATAATCGACGAGGAGCCTAAGAAGAACAGGTCAAGGAGAAGGCAGCGTAGCCATCTCTAGAAGAAGAGGATCATCATAGATGGGTGGGCTGACTATGAAGGAGAAGTGACAAGATTTGAAGATTGGTTCTCCGAAAGGAGAACGCCGCTGAAGAGGTAGAAGAGGTACCACCAGTAGAAGAAGAGATAGTAATCACAGAAGCTTCCCCCAAGTCACCCTCACCAACAAAGCAGGTATGGAAACCAAAGGTAAACCCAAATTCAAAACCTGCACAAGACGCAGCACCAGTGGCGCCGTCCAACGCGCCCCTTGAACAATGAGCAAACTAAAAGGTCCTGTCCGGAGGACTTAAAACCACCGAACGCCGCGCCAAGAGGTAACTTGGTATTTATCTGCATTTTCCTTCTTAGAATTGCATTTCCCTTTTGCATATCTACTTTTTCTTAAATGCATCATTAGTTGCATCTTTACCTTACTATTTCTGCATTAGAAAAAAGAAAATAAAAATATGTCATGCATTGCATCCAAAAAATGCTAAGCCCCATGTGAACAATGTGTGGTGCAACAACTCACCTAGTTATCCACTGTGATGGCATAAAAATAATTTTTCATCATAGTTATGTTTTCTTGTCTGCATACCATAAATATAAAACTATAAAATATTTTGAGATCCTAAGATAATTGGGTTAGGAAGGTTCTAGACATCTAAGGCTTAGAGATTTATCACTAATGCTTAATCAGTTCCACGAGCTTTGCTCTCTATTTCAGCCTCATAGAACTTAAAGGATCAAGAAGAGCTAATAGGCAGAAGGACGGCCCGTCCCCTGTCAGAGTACTATCTCCAACAGTCAAGCGTTGTTTTTAACAGCAACCACCCACAACACTATAAGAGGACTAGTACGCCTTTACTGCCAGTCAGCAACATCAATAGACTATGTCAACATTCAGCTTAGGGAAAGAGCAACCCCCGTGTATCAAGCTAAGTATCCCTTACTCATCTATTTACTAAGAGTGCTATATTAATTTGAAACAACTAAAAAGATGAATAACCTTAGAAACCCAAATAAAGATTTCCCTATTTATTAATATAATTTTTCTTCTACGTAATTTTGTCAGCTAAATTAAAGGAGAGTTCTTTAAAGAATTTGGTGCTAAAATGAACCCCAGAAAAAACTCTATATGAAAATGATGAATAGTTGCTCTGCCATAATTCCTTTCAAGTAACTAGTTTTTAACCTTGCACTCTCCCAAGTTTTAGACACAACTGTTTAGATTTAAGATTTTCTCTGAGCCTGAAACCTATAGGTTGCAATGCTTGATCTAAGTCTAGGTAGTTGACGGATAAGATATGGGAAGGTTTTGAGCTGCATGATGAGTTCCTTTATGATGAGAGTTCAAAATCCCTGTTTTCCGATGTTTAGGGTTTAGGGTTTGATGTTTTCCGATGACTCCGAAGGAATTTTGACCTCAAACCAACACCATTGGCTTCCTTATGAAATTATCTTTCCATCCATAGGTGGATCATCAAAAACGGAGTCCGGATGCGTCCTAGGCGTCCACTTTACTCCACACTAGTCTTGGACTTCGAAACAGGCTCGAAGTCGACTCGGTTTGGGTCTCCACCTTGACTTGGACGCCCTTGCTGGTCCTCCACACCTCCAAGCTATCTCTTATGCATCCCTTGGTCCTCTCCATGATTCCTAAGTACAATATAATCATTAGGTAGCAATCTATTCTCAAAATCATAAAAAGACTTCCTTAAAAACGAGCTCACCTGTAAATTTAATTGTCGTGCGCGAGCTCTTGTGATTGGACCTTGAATGTCCAGTGGAGGATCATCTTGTGCATCCAATGGAGTGATGTCCTCATCACATAAGCATTCCCTTCCCAGTGGTAAAAATATAAATAATGATACCTAGATTACTCCTGGTTAAAATGCTACATCAGTATTATCTGTGCGTTTACGGATTCCTCATTCATTTCTAAAAAGCATATGTATTTAATACCAGCACCTCTGGCGCCATGCTTGGGATGACAACCTAGCTTAAGTGGTGTTTGATGAGGACATCTCAACCATGCATGATTCTTCAAGTACCAAGAAACTAACATAAAAGATACAATTCAAGGACCACTTACAAGAAGTCGTGCCAAGAAACTTCAAGAGCAGGTGAATTCATTGCTAGCTGATTTTAATTTCAACACTTCTGAGAATGTTATAATACCTAAGTGTTCTACTTTTATTGTACTTAGGAATATACAAAAGGAGGATGAAGAAAATTGCGGGGCGAAATTTATCACCGAAGTCAAGAACAGACTAGTGGATTTTATCAGCACAGTGCAAAACGGACTAGTTGAAAGAACTATTCATAAATTTTCATTCCCAAAAGCTATGAAGGTCCATCAGGACATTTTGGAAAGCTTATCAATTCTAGTTTCTAATGGATCAAGTGCTGACCAGTTTGGATCTTCCATGTTTCCTGCCGACCAGATTTAGTGCAGACTGGTTAGAGAGTCAACAACCTACATGAAGCTCAAGTTTTCATAATAAACTGTACCATTCTACAATATTTAGCAGAGCATGCTGTACATGGTGTGAAGGGTCATCAAGTTAACTTTCCAACGCATTAAACTGCACATCATTTGGAGTTTTCAAGATGGAGTTATTGCCATCTTAGTGGAGACTGCGCCAGAAGACCAATAGCCTCGCGAACCCACTTCAGGAGCCACTTCGTGGAGGCCTTTTCTGATTTTTAATCTTTTCATTTCTATCTCGAATTCACACCTATCTAGCAGGGTTGTTGCTAGCATAAATTACCCCTAGACTCATTGCTATGGAGACTTTTGATAATCAGAATACAAAACACTTTGTTCAGCTGTGTGCTAACAAAATAACAGAGAGATTCTCTACCCCTTTGCTCTTGTGTTTTCCTTCGCGGAGATTACAGAACGGCCGCGTCATCGGCACCCAATCCGTGCTCCTAATCCTCGAGTTCAGGTTGCGTAGGTTGGTTCTTTGAGAGTGTGGTTGGGCGAATCCTTGGTTCAGGCTGTCGTATAGAGATGGTGGTTGGCTCCTTGTGCGTGTCGACAGGTTGCATTAGT
This sequence comes from Bothriochloa decipiens, assembly GCA_023333625.1. Classification (NCBI taxonomy): domain Eukaryota; kingdom Viridiplantae; phylum Streptophyta; class Magnoliopsida; order Poales; family Poaceae; genus Bothriochloa; species Bothriochloa decipiens. The sequence goes on from CM041632.1 coordinate 53,708, forward strand.
TATTGCTGCTTGCAGCAAGTTATCCATCGTTCTTTGACAACTTATCAAGATCAACAAGTTCCTATGTCGTGAAGATCAGGGCATCAACCTCATCAGTGTTAGAGGTGTCAACAGCTACTCCATCTCCTTTGCGGCTACTTTATCACCCCCTATATAAGAAGAGGTGTTGACACCGTTTTTTGACACGTGTCGATATAGGCCGAAAACTGTGCCGATCGGCAAGGGAATGGTTATTCTCCAGCATTGCTTCTACCGATGGATGATTGCCGATAAAGGACATGTTGATCTCGTGCATTGCCGATGAAGCCAGAGGGCTTTTGCCGATGGAGAGAGAAGGCATGGTTGCCGATGGAAAGCAGAGCTGAGGGACGTGGAGAGCAGAGTTGAGTCATTATCGATGGGTTTTGCCGATGGAATCTACAGAGATAAGGAACGTGCCGATAGAGGTTTCATCGTAAAGCAATGGATAAGGAAACTGGCAATAATTATGCCATTATTTTAATAGTTTATTTTTTGAGTCCGACCTTGGTACGAGTCGTTATTTTTTATTCCTTAGAGATAAGACTTGTTTAGGTAATACTTTGTCGTGTCTGTTTAGGACTAATAGTACCAGGGTATAAATATGTACCGAGAGACAATGTAAAGATATACACAATCAAATACAATAAATCTATTATTTTTATCTACTTTTCCAACAATCTACTTTTCGATGACTTCGTCACCAGTACCTTTTCCTTTTCAACGAGTTCTTTCAAGAATCGACGGGCTGCATCAACTTGATCTCCGGCGACCTTGCAGGTTCCACTTTTACCGAGCAAGATTCAGGCTTTGACGTCCGGGCGTATCACTGTCGTCTCGTCTGATCTGTTCAACAGTTATCGAGTATCATCTGAGCTTTGACGTCCGGGTGTATCGCTGTTGTCTCGTTCGGGTTTTATTCAAATCTATCATCCTTGTCGATTAACAGGTCAAATCGACTGGCACGCCTTGATATCGAACTAGGGTATTAGCCCGGTGTGTTTGCAGATCTAACACCTTTTTTGCATCAACACATCTTTTGGCACACCTGGTGGGACCAAGTCAACAGATTTATCATGAGGAATACTACCGATATCACTCCAGAGAACATCATCGAGATATCAGAATCAGATCTCAAGGAGGATCAGAGGCAAGCCATGGAAAAAGCTATGGAGGATTACAGGAAGCTTTACCTGAAATCCTACAGCAAGAATAGGAGCGGAGAAGTGGTACAGAGGCAAGACCCGCCGTTACCTCGGCAGGTTACTTTTGACTCCAATCCTGGTAAATTACAATCAATGGTTAACTCTGCATTAAGTCATGCATTGATTAATCACTCTAGCGTACTGTCCAATACTGTTTGTAATGCTATTATTCAATCATTAAAAGAAGGACAAGTACAAGTACCAGCTTATGTTGGCCTAGTATATCATCAGCCTGGGATGTCATCTTCTACAGCTCCATCGGCTATTACAGCCGTTATGGCTCCAGGGGTTTCTGCTCCTCATACAGATCTACCTGCTTTTAGCTCTGGATTAAATCAGGCGCATAATGCAGCGGGTAAAACCCCCATAATGTCAGTTACTCTGGTTCGGCCGATGGTTCAAATGATGCACTATACTACAACGCCACCTACCGCACAATTGCCATTAGGAAGACTCCACATGTCGCCTTATCAGGCATCATACACAAGTCCATCGGCAAACCCTATGCCGATGCAACAAGGGTTTTCAACCGCAAACCAACCAGTGGCATCAATTGTTCATCTAGCTGGAGTTCCTGCAAATCAAGGGAATTATGCTGTCTATCATCCAAAAATGCAAGAGCAACAGATGGCTACAGTCTATCAACCATCGGCAAGTCATGTGCCGATGAGGTCTAATCCAAGTGGGACGGGTCCATTGCCAGCTCAACAGCACTTTGTTCAACCTGAGTATCAGATGGCAGGGGTTCAACAGCAATATATACAAGCAGATATTCAGAATCCTACATCGGTATCATGGCCGATGAACCCTGTGCAGCAAATTAGTGGATCGGCAATAACAAATGTGCCGATTGCTCTGGCTCATTTGTCACAAGACCACATCGAAGCCTATCAGCCAGCTCCTCCAACAGAAGTTCAGCCTGTGCCTCGGCAAGGTCAAGATGCATACTGGACTGATAAAATTGCAGAAGAGTTGAAAAAGATTAGGTATTGCAAAAGGCACAATGTTACCTCACACAGTACCAGTGATTGCAAAGTGTTTAATCAACATCCGTTCCCTGCAAACATGGTGGAGGTTAAAGGCAAAACCAAAGTATTAACGTCAGAGGCTGCTAGAAGAAAGGCATCGGTAGACCCTAAAAATCAAATATCTGTTGATGACGTAAAGGGAAAGGAACCTGCCGATGGCGCTAAGGGGAGAAGAATTGTTAATGAAGGTAGTAGCTTCAGAAGACCCCTGGGGCCTCCATATGGTGTTCGGTATCGGCAACAGCGTGAGGATCAGTATCGACAGCAACAGGAAGAGTTACGTCAGCATAAAGATCACTGGAATTGCCCATTTTTCGTTCATTGTTGGGAAAAAGGCATTAAGTTGCCCACTGCTGATACCTGCCCTGAATGTAATGGTTATTATTTAAATGATTGGGCAGAGAGACAACATCACTCTAGTGATCGAGGGGTACGCATCAATAAGCCGATCAAAGAAAAGGTGTCAGCACTTGATCGGCTGGGGGGCAGAGTTAGTGTGCATAGCAGGCTTGGCGGGCATATTGATTATTTTCCAAGGAGTCAGGCAGAGCTTGAAGAGATGGCTAATAAAAGGGTTCCAGATGAAGGGATATTTTGCAGGTATCCAAACATAGGCTTCCATGAGCAGAACACAAAGTGTTATCAGCCTGTTTGGAAAACAAAGCTTCCCCAATGGTGCCCTGAAGGATTAACGAGAACTCAAAGAAGAACGGTACAGCGTATGTGTCAAGAGGACTTACAGTGCCCAAAAGAAAGCATCCCAAAGGTAACAACTCAAGTATGGCAACCAAAACGTAAGGGTGAAAGTCCATCGGCAGATGTTAACATGGTCTTCATGTTGCCGATGGAGTTCTTGGCGCCAGATGACAAGGAACAAGCAGTTTTTGCCGATGAAACAGCTCAACTAACTCTGGATCCAATGATGGCTGTGTTTGAAAAGCCTACCGATGATGAAAGGCAACACCTCAAAGCTTTGTTTGTTAAAGGTAGGGTTGATGGACAGCCAATGTCAAAGATACTTATAGATGGAGGAGCGGCAATTAATATTATGCCATATATCATGTTCCAAAGACTTGGAAAAGGGGACCAGGATTTAACCAAGACGGATATGATGCTTAAAGATTTTGAAGGCAATGTGTCTCCGGCTAAAGGGGCATTATGTGTTGAGTTGACTATCGGCAGCAAGACTTTGCCGACCACCTTCTTTATCGTTAATGGCAAAGGTAACTATAATTTGCTCCTAGGAAGGGATTGGATCCATGCCAACTGTTGTGTTCCTTCTACGATGCATTAGTGCCTTGTACAGTGGATTGGAGACAAGATTGAAGTTATCCCTGGTGATTCTTCTTATATAATCGCATCGGCTGATTCTGAGACCTATGAACGGACCAAATGCATATCGGGAGAAGCATGGGATACGGAATTTCTTAGGGTTGCCGATTATGAGCTCACACCTATCCAAGCAGTCGGTTCTAAAGATGAATTTTAATGGATCGGTTTGCCGATGGTGGAAAACTTGGTCATGGGTTCACATCGGCTGATGATTTAGTAGAAATAGATATTGGTAACGGTGATAAGCCGAAACCAACTTTTATTAGTGCCAAGTTAGATTCTCAATGTAAACAGCAAATGATTGATATTTTGAGGGAATATAAAGATTGTTTTGCTTGGGATTATACAGAGATGCCTGGACTAGATCGGTCAATAGTTGAACATCGGTTGCCTATTAAGCCAGGATTTTGGCCTCATCAGCAGCCCGCACGCCGATGTAATCCTAAAGTGTTACCTGATATTAAGGCCGAAATCACAAGGTTAATTGAAGCTGGCTTTATTCGGCAATGTCGATATGCCGAATGGATTTCTAATGTGGTTCCTGTTTATAAGAAAAATGGAAAACTTCATGTGTGTATTGATTTCAGGAATCTTAATAAAGCTACACCGATGGATGGCTATCCAATGCCTGTTGCCGATTTATTGATTGATGCTGTAGCTGGACATCGGATCATCAGCTTCATGGATGGTAATGCCGGTTATAACGAAATTTTCATGGCTGAAGAGGATATTTCCAAGACTGCTTTTAGGTGTCCAGGTCATGTGGGTTTATTCGAATGGATTGTCATGACCTTCGGCTTGAAAAATGCCGGTGCTACCTATCAGAGGGCTATGAATTTTATCTTCCATAAATACATCGGCACATTGGTTGAGATCTACATAGATGATGTGGTAGTCAAATCTGAAGGTTTTGAGAGTCATCTTGCTGATCTGCGAAAAATCTTGGAGTGCACCAGAAAGCATGGTTTAAAGATGAATCCTACTAAATGTGCATTTGGTGTATCGGCGGGTCAATTCTTAGGCTTCATGATACATCAAAGAGGTGTTGAAATCAGCAGGAAATCTATTGATGCAATTAACAAGGTTGTTGCTCCTGCCGATAAGACTGAGTTGCAATCTTTGATCGGCAAGATTAATTTTATTCGAATATTTATATCTAATCTATCAGGAAAAATCAAAGCCTTCAGTCCTTTATTAAAATTAAAAGCCGATCAGGAATTTGTATGGGGAACAGAGCAGCAATTGGCCTTAGAAGAAATTAAAAAATATTTGGTAAACCCTCCAGTATTGGTTCCACCTCAACACGGGAAACCTTTCAAGTTGTACTTGTCGGCCGATGATAATGTTATCGGATCAGTATTAATTCAAGAGTTTGAAGGGGAAGAACGTGTGATATATTATTTGAGCAGAAGACTGATAGCCACTGAGACCAGGTATTCGGCCATTGAGAAATTATGTTTGTGTTTATATTTCTCTTGCACAAAATTAAGGCATTATTTGTTATCGGCTGAATGCACTGTCATATGCAAAGACGATGTGGTTAAGCATATGTTGTCGATGCCAATTTTGAAAGAAAGAATCGGCAAGTGGATCTTAGCATTATCAGAATTTGATTTGCGTCATGAATCGGCTAAAACGGTTAAAGGACAGGTAATGGTCGATTTTGTTACTCAATATTGCAGTATGGTAGATTATGCTGAGATTGCTCCATGGACACTTTTCTTTGATGGGTCTACTTGCGGTGAAGGAGCAGGAATCGGTATTGTGTTAATCTCACCTCGAGGGAAGAAATATGAATTTTCATTGCCGATTGCTGGCACTTCAACAAACAATCAAGCTGAATATCAAGCTTTACTGAAAGGGTTAGAATTGCTCAGAGAAATACGTGCTGATACAGTTGAAGTCTTTGGGGATTCCATGCTAGTCATTAATCAATTGATCGAAACATATGAATGCCGAAGTGAAGTTTTGATTACTTATCATAAAAAGTGCTTGCAAATATTAAAGGAGTTTAAGGATTTCCGCCTTGAACACATTCCCAGATTGCACAATGAAGAAGCTAATAGGCTAGCACAGCATGCTTCGGGATATCAATTGATCCGAGAAGTGCTGACATCGGTAATGGATGCCGATGACTGGAGAAGGGATATTGCCGATTATTTAAAAGATCCGTCTAAGAAAGTGGAGAGACGTATAAGGTTTCAAGCTACCAAGTATGTGCTCCTTGATACTGAATTATATTATCGCACTTTGGATGGGGTTTTACTCAAATGCCTTAGTAAAGAGGAATCGAAGAGTCTAATGGGTGAAATTCATGAAGGAGTGTGTGGGGCACATCAATCAGCATTTAAAATGAAATGGACGATTAGGAGGAATGGGTATTATTGGCCGACAATTCTTGAGGATTGTTTTGAATATTTCAAAGGGTGCCAGTCATGTCAGAAATTCGGTAATATTCAAAGAGCACCCGCATCGGTAATGAATCCTATAATCAAACATTGGCCGTTTAGAGGATGGGCTATTGATCTCATCGGTCAGATTTACCCGCCGTCGAGTAAAGGACACAAATTCATACTCGTTACTACTGATTATTTCACAAAGTGGGTTGAAGCGATTCCTTTAAAGAAAGTGTTGTCGGCAAATATGATTGATTTTGTGAAAGAGCACATTGTTTACCGATTTGGTATTCCTCAGACTATTACTACCGATCAAGGAACTATGTTCACATCGGGAGAATTTGATGACTTTGCCATTAGTATGGGGATTAAAATTCTAAACTCCTCTCCTTATTACGCTCAAGCTAACGGTCAGGTTGAGGCATCTAATAAAGGGATAATCAAGCTTATTAAACGGAAAATTGAGGAAAATCCTAGGAGATGGCATATTCTTTTGAATGAAGCCTTATGGTCATATCGGATGGCGTGTCATGGTGCCAATAAGGTTTCACCATATCAGTTGGTATATGGGCACGATGCAGTTTTGCCGTGGGAAATTAAGACTGGTTCTAGGCGTGTATTTTCTCAGGATCAGTTGACAGCCGATGAGTATGATACGCTTATGAAAGATGAATTAGAAGATTTAGCAGGTCATCGGTTAAAGGCTTTAATTAGCGTCGAAGAAAATAAAAAGAGGGTTGCCAGGTGGTATGATAAAAAGGTAAAAATAAAAGAATTTACGAATGGAGATTTAGTCTGGAAACTGGTTTTGCCGATTGGGACTAAGAGTTCAAAATTCGGCAAGTGGTCCCCTAATTGGGAAGGTCCTTATCGGATAAATCAGTCTGCTCCTGGTAACGCATACATATTAGAAACCCTCGAAGGAGTTATATTTCCCAGAGCATTAAATGGAAAATATTTAAAGAAATATTACCCCAGTATTTGGATGGATGCGTAAAATGCAGGAATAAAGGGGTATTTCAGACTTGTTCTTCATTACCAGCGGGTGAATCAAAGCGACCGAGATCGGTATGGTACCTATGCATGCAACTCTCGAGGAAAAGTTCAAGCGGTTTGGGCAATTATGACCTGGAGGAAATTTCGGCGCATAAAGTATTCTATACTCCGAAATTGGGGGGCATGTGTTGACACCGTTTTTTGACACGTGTCGATATAGGCCGAAAACTGTGCCGATCGGCAAGGGAATGGTTATTCTCCAGCATTGCTTCTGCCGATGGATGATTGCCGATAAAGGACATGTTGATCTCGTGCATTGCCGATGAAGCCAGAGGGCTTTTGCCGATGGAGAGAGAAGGCATGGTTGCCGATGGAAAGCAGAGCTGAGGAACGTGGAGAGCAGAGCTGAGTCATTATTGATGGGTTTTGCCGATGGAATCTACAGAGATAAGGAGCGTGCCGATAGAGGTTTCATCGTAAAGCAATGGATAAGGAAACTGGCAATAATTATGCCATTATTTTAATAGTTTATTTTTTGAGTCCGACCTTGGTACAAGTCGTTATTTTTTATTCCTTAGAGATAAGACTTGTTTAGGTAATACTTTGTCGTGTCTGTTTAGGACTCATAGTACCAGGGTATAAATATGTACCGAGAGACAATGTAAAGATATACACAATCAAATACAACAAATCTATTATTTTTATCTACTTTTCCAGCAATCTACTTTTCGACGACTTCGTCACCAGTACCTTTTCCTTTTCAACGAGTTCTTTCAAGAATCGACGGGCTGCATCAACTTGATCTCCGGTGACCTTGCAGGTTTCGCTTTTACCGAGCAAGATTCAGGCTTTGACGTCCGGGCGTATCGCTGTCGTCTCGTCTGATCTGTTCAACAGTTATCGAGTATCATCTGAGCTTTGACGTCCGGGCGTATCGCTGTTGTCTCGTTCGGGTTTTATTCAAATCTATCATCCTTGTCGATTAACAGGTCAAATCGACTGGCACGCCTTGATATCGAACTAGGGTATTAGCCCGGTGTGTTTGCAGATCTAACGCCTTTTTGCATCAACAAGAGGCAAAGGCTCCTCCTCATTATTATTCATTATGATCTAGATACACATGTAAGGAAGAGCTCTAAACCACAAACTCCAAGATGTAGTAGTAGCATAGCTCTAGTTGAGAGTTAGGGAGAGATTTAGAGGTTCTAGAGGAGTCCTCAGAGGGTAGATATAATCTTTATTGATCTTTTGTAAGAGTCATGTTTCAATGTGTTTATCTTCTCTAGTTACTTGAATGTCTGTTATGGTTATCTAGTTTATGCTTTAGTGTTCTAGCTGATCCTGGTTAGATTAGTGTTTATATCATAGCATGGGATCTCTGCTCACATCGAGTGCTCTAGTTTTCATAAGATTAGAATAGTAATTGATAGTGTAGATATGGTGTCTAGACTAGACATTACCTGAGATTGCACTCAATCCCACGGATAGTTGTGGTAGCCCCAGGATATGACAGATCTGACAGCCGACGTATTCCATCATGTTTGGATCGGTGTTTGTAGGACCATAGTTGGAGCTTCCTAGCCCCTTTCTCATCCCTTTCCATGGCTAGTGTGTTCACTATGTTTAACCTCTGCTTAGTTAAATCCCTTTAGTATGAACTAGAATGGAACCAGGGTAATAAAGGAGTATATACAAACCTTGATCTTTCTTGTTGTCCTCTCCTTAGCTTGACTGCTCTACCTTATTATTTAGAGTCCTCCTGTGTGTGCTAATACTCATAATATATTTTATAATATAAATATCATTTATCTTTACCCCTACTTTGGTCTAGTTGGGACTAAGTTACTAGATACATGATGCTTAATTATCATTTTCGTTAAACATTACTTCCTAGTGGTAAAATATAAATAACGATACCTAGAATACTCTTGGTAAAATGCTACAATGATATTCTATGCGCTTGCAAAATTTCATCATTTTCTAATTACACTTAATAAATATCAACAAGCATTTTTGGTGACGTTGCCAGGGAAGAAAATGATGTAAATATTTTGATAATGATCTTCATGTCTGCTAATTTAGTGAATCACTAGTTTTAGTAGGATTACCATTGTCTGTTGAATGTGGAATAGACAGAACAACAGATGTTGTTTTGACCTTTCGGCAAGCTTCCACAAGAACCCAAGGTGCTTGATGATTCTTGATTCATCAACACTAGAACCCTGCCATCTCATAGGTTTATATATACATATATATTATTCTAACCATGTGTAGATTGGAGAAAAGGCAATCGTCACAAGAATTCAACTTACATCTCAACTGATGAACAAAAGAAGCTATGCAAAATCCCAAATTGTGAATCATGGTAAGTATGATCAAGAAAGGTGAGAAAGTCTTGCTCATGGACTTTAAATTTTATGAGTAGTTATCTATTGAATTTTTGCATCCCACTGCATGTTTACTTTCAAAAAATATTCATACAGCCACTCCGCTTATTGGTGTTAGCTCATCCATTGCGTGTTTTAGTTCCTCGCATGCATTCATGTCATCTGCATCTAAAAGTAAAAAAATCCTCACCATGATTATGCTATTTCATCTCTAATTGAGAAATTCTCTATAGTGCTTTCATGCTACCTTTTGTCTGCTATCTTATGCTTTGGTTTAGAAGTACTAGCTATACTTCTAGAGATTTTTAAATTAAGTGTGGTGCTTAGGTTAAATAACCTTCCTTAATCCAATTAGACATGGAGTCTAGTTTGGTTATTGAGCTAAAATTGTGCTCTAGTGGATATTGGTTATTTTGTTGGACTAACCCCTACAGGAAACTCTAAAATCCAATTCGGGTAAGTCAATAGATGAACTCATATCAAAGATGAAGCAAGGCATGTGACAAACTCCAATAACTTCATACAAAGGACATGAGTCATTCATCCCTGCAAGAACAAGGTGACAGGCCATGCAACACCAATGTTTGAGAACACAGTGTTGCAACACACTATGAGGGATGCATCAATAATCAAACTTTACCTTAAGTGTTGAGCGGCAGCAAGGTTCAAGCTTGGGGAAGGAAGGCCAATGCAACCTCTAAAGATGATCCAATAATGCTCTTTCTTCTCACAAGCACACATTGCTCTAGCACACTTGTTTGTAATCCCTCTACTCAACCATACTTTATCCCTGTAACTTTGAATGACTCTCACCCCATATATTAAGACAAAATAAAATCAATCCTTGAGAGAAGAAGTGTTGCCATTTCTTAGCATAGTCACAAAAGATAGACTAAAAGTCCATCCCTGCCAATGGCGTTAGAAATGCTTGTTGGCGTTTCGTAGCGCGAACACCAAAAGACAGGTAGGAACCCATCCCCGGCGGTCACGCTAGAAATGCCTTGTGTAGGCTAGTCTTAATATCGTTACTAGAATTAATTCTCTAGCAACGACATAAGGATTGTCATGTGATAGATCTTAAACTTTTAGAAATATCCACAAGCGCACAAATTTATCATTGTAAACTTTTAGGAAGGCAGGTACAGGTACGTCTAGCAATAGAAATGTTATGACTTCATATCATTGAAGTGAGGCCAATTGCTATGCAGGAAAGTGATAATAATTTGATAGATAGTGGACACACACTTGGATCTACCATAAGGATAAAAGAGAAATAAAGAATAAACGAATGAAAGAATAAAAGAACAAACTACATGGAGCAGGTACATCTTATAGATATACATTGAACAGTTGAATCACATGATATATAGGTCAAGCAACAAGTCAGGGACTAAGGTAATAGGGAGATCTCGGCAACTAATTTTTCAGCTAATGGGGACATTTACAAACTCCTACACGACAAACGAATGTAGGGTATTACGAAGGATGGACGGGACTAGGTCACTCCCCATCGCCTAACCCTCAACCGGGGCATGTCGTCATATCCAAAGGCACCCTCATATCCAAACACCATGCCCGCATACTAAGGAACTACCTACATCCCCCAGGACTCCCATCATATGGATGGACGAGCTAGGGCATAGGCAAACCCGAAGGAACATCGAACCGTTACCCTATTCCTATCATCATCACCATTCTTGTGTATTATATGAATGATGAAGAACATGTATGAGCATGATGAACAATTCTCATATGGACTATAGTCTAGTTCATAATCATTGAATATATCATGCTCAAGACTATACTCTAGTTCATATGCGATAATGTATATAAGAGTAGAGAACTTGAATAGGGAAGAACTCTCCATAGAAATATTAACAAGAGTAGCTTTGCTTCCCAGAAGACAAGCCCTCCTTGCTAGCTTCTAGCCTTGCTCCAACAATACTACTACTAAGCTAAAGAACAAGTGTAGAGAGAGGTAGAATGCTCTAAATGGTTTGTGTGTAGGGGTGTGCTCTCCTCCTCTTCTTATAGATGGCCAGAGGCAGTTCGAGGGTAGAATCATCCAACGCACAACGGCCTGAGCCTTAGATGGAAGGTGTGAACCGCCTTTGTCGAGGCTGGGCCCGGATGACCACCTGGCATTGGTGCACGCCAGGCCAGGGGCGTTGTCACACCCCACTTTTAAGGATAAAAGTAGAATGTGACAAGTTGGTATCAGAGCTGACCTTCGCGGCCACGGGCGCGTGCGGGCCAGGGGCTGGACATGGGGGTTCATGCGCGTGTAGGCTCTGCGAAGTGCACGGCGTGGCACATGTGCTAACACTGGGCGCACGGTCGCGTGTGCCAAGAGGGGAACGTTCCTGGTCACGTTTGTCCGGTTGTGGGTATGTTGGGTTCGACGAGGACGTCGAGTTCTTTGAGGGGGGTGTATGTCACACCCGGCCCGTTTGGCCCATAGTGACCCATGTGGTTGTTATGAGATGTTGTGGAGAGTTTAGTCCCACCTTGGTTGTTAAAGGCGGGATAGACCAACATATAAGGCTTCTAGAGTCCATCCCACCATCCCCGGGTTAATCCTTTTAAGCGAAGCGAGGACGAAAGCTTAAGTGGGATGGTGGTAGGTGTGGTTTGCTCAACGTGCAGAGTGAATCTGAGCCGTTTGGACTCTGGGGCGTTACAGGCGTGCGCCCCTGGTTGGTGCCCCCTGACCGACCATGGATAGTCGGTTGTGGAGTGGGCCTAGACCGTGCCAATATGGTGCACTCGACCCAGTTTGGTCCCGAAGTGGACCTCTTCTCAATTCCTTGATTTTACGCTTTCTAGAAAGCACATTTCTTGAGTGGAATTTCTTGTACTTATTGTATATTCATGCAAAATAATAATTCTCCAAGTACAAGTGGAATTGGGTTAGTAGTAAATGTATATGTGCATGTAAATATATAATTCGCCCCTTTTTGGTCTTTAATTGGTGGTGTAAAATAGCAATTACGGACCACAAACTAGATCCCCCAAGCTTACCCTTTGCTCGTCTCGAGCAAAGCTGGGCTTTGGTTTGTTGATCAGGAGTTGCTGCGATGCCGATCATATTTCATATTACCAAGGTTATAACAAAGTTTTCGACTTTAATTTGAGTAAATCAGCATGTTATCCACCCTGTTATTATCTCAAAACTGATGGAGCTTTTTAACTATCTCAGGTCTTGGGCGATTGCAAGATAGAACAGATCAACAAGCATTACTTATCATTCATCACAAGATCAACCATCTTTCCGGTGGTTTTAAAAGTTTTTGCAAAGAAAGGTAAGTTCCTCAGATGATTCTCTCGATCGCTCAATGTGTATGATTTCCTTACCAAAGGCATTGTAGTGTTGCCTTTTTATCCTACCACTAAAGCTAAGAGTGGAGTTTTGGGCAGGTATAAAAGTGGGCATACTTGCATCACATATGTTGCTAGGTCAAAAACCGAACCACAAGGAGATACAAGTCACACACCTTGATTGAGATATGCAAGTGTGTGGAATATGATGATGGTGGAATCCTAATTCTAAATGTTTTTGGTACTCCATGCATCATGACTCTCTTTTATTGGATGAATGAAACTTTTGGAGGGATATGGGCTATAAGGTCATCATTTTCATTTTTTTGAAAGGGTATTTGAAATTTTCTTTTCCTGTTTATTCGCTCATGCCCTTTGGCATGGCTTTTTTAGCATAGCCCATATCCTTTATTGGCATATGAAAGATTTTTTAATGGAGAGATGTTATGATGGCGAATGTAGGGAGTAAAGTTTTGCATAAGGAATGTGTAACTCTTAGTGTAAGATTCGACATTTTTATTTGGTGGAAGAAAAAATAGAGCACAATTCTCAGGGTAAGAGTTAACGTATTTTTAGGGGATGGATAGGTGCATGTTGTGCGCAGCTCTCAGGGTGAGAGTTGGCTTTATTTGGTGGGTGCATATGAATCTCAATCATTGGCATATGACCATAATCTCACTAAGGTCTCAACAATTTGACCAAACTAAACATTCCACAAGCAGCATATGACTAAGGGTTTTGCAGAATTGAAACATGTCATATGGTCTTGGTAGGTATTTTATAATCATTGAGAAATTTTTATTTTTGAATTTTTTTAAAAATATCCGGATGTCAAATCTCACTCAGAACAAAGTCATAGTACAGCCCATGTCACCATATCATATCAGGCAATAACTTAGACAAGATCAAGCATATGCAACTCACTAGTCCAAATTTTTAGGATGAGACATTATTACCTGATAAATTCAAATCTTAGAGAAAGCTCGATTATAACATGGGTATAGATGAAACACAAGACAGAGCAACTATTCATTATCTCAACAAGGTTTGAACTAGATATTTGCATAGCACATGTATAGAATGAGATAAATATTTTTGTTCTTTTTAGCATTTTTTGAATGCATGATTGCTGGAAATTAAATATGCTAAAAAGAAAATAAACTACAGAAAATTAAATATGCAATGCAGATACCTGAGTGGGGCTCCTCCCCCGAGCTAGTCTGCAGCTCATGGTCCAGGGTAGAAGCATGAGGTAGCTTTTATTTTATTCATTTACCTTATGTTTGTTGTCATCATTCGGACTCCTTTTATGATATTGAAAATTTGTCCTGCATGGGTTAGTCCATAGGAATATACCAAGTCTACGCTAGCAATTTGTTTCAGTGGTCAATTGGATTGATCAAGGTAAGGTAAAAACCCAAGCACCTTGCTTGTAGTTTCAACTTATGAAAACATGATGAGCTACACACCACATTTCAAAACAGCATGCATGCAGCATAAACAAAGCAACATGAAAGAGCAGGATGACAACAGACAAGTTTTTATTTTATTTTATTTTTGGAAGAAAATATTTTTATTATGTTTAGCTTTATGGCTAGGCTAAGGAAATCTTAACTTAAACCAAAGCAGGCCAAAAACCCCAAACACCATGTTTGCATTATAAAGCACATAAGGTTGTGATGGTGCAAAGCATCACTCCTTAAGCTAAATATTTTTATTTAAGAAGACAAAACAATATTTTATTTTATTTAGCTAAACATTTTTATTTAAGAAGACAAAACAATATTTTTATTTTATTTAGAAAAGTAAAGGATAACTTACCAGTTTACCTGGCGGTCAGGGCTCACCTTTTTAAGTCTATTGAGCATGACTTTCTCCCGTTCATTTGTTGCTTGATGATGGTATGTCCGTCTTGGGAGAAGTGGACGGTTGTACCTGTTTAGGCCTCCACACCATCTTGTTGGTTTTTGGCGGTGCAGCAGGTCATGGTGTAGATTTTTTGTTTGTGCTGCACGTTTTTGGATGGTGTAGGGTTTCTTCCCCTTTCCCCTTGTTTTGAGGGACAGTTTCGCCCTTTTTTCCTTCTTTTTCTAGGAAGGAGCCTCATTTTGCTTCTTGTCATGGGGCAGGGTCTTCTTTTCTTCTTTATTTTGAAGGATTATTTTGCTCTTTTGCTCCTTCTTGTTCTTGAGAGGAACCTTGTTTTGCTTTTTCTGTTCCTCAGTCCAGGGTGGAGTCTTCTTCTTCTGCTGTGCAGGAGCTATGATGATCTTTTGCTCCTTAATTTTCTGAGGAGCTGCCTTCTTTTTTTGCTCCGGCTTTTGTTTTGTTTTTCTTATGATTCTGGGGGCAAAGCTTGTGTCATGTGGCTGGATTTCCACTTCCATGATTCCTTGAGTGTTGAGCCCATATTTTATGCGGATCATGTTGCACTCTTCTTGCCTGCGGGGCCTAAATTCAAAGTTTTCTTCTTTCCCATTGATGTTGAAGTGGATTTCTCTGGCTTTGACATCAATTTGAGCTCCCACTGTGCTCAAGAATGGCCGCCCAAGGATGAGTGGTGTCTCTTTGGTTAACTCCATGCCGAGCACCACAAAATCAATTGGCACAAAGTACCCCCCAATCTTCACCGGGATATCTTCTACGATTCCTGCTGGATAGCGGATGGAGGAGTCGGCCAGCTGTAGTGTCATAGATGTTGGTGCTAGATTGGTGTAGTTCAATTTATCAAAGACTATTTTGAGCATGACACTGATGCTGGCCCCAAGGTCGCAGAGGGCATGGTCAAACTGTTGTGTCCCGATTGAGCATGTGATAGTGGGACACCCTAGATCTTTCTTTTTCTTGGGTAGGCGATTGAGTATAGCTGCGCTACACTCTTCTGTAAGTTTCACCACTTCTGTGGTTGGCAGGGGTTTCTTGTTGTTGATGATGTCTTTGATATACTTAGCGTACGAAGGTATATGTAAGGCGTCCACTAGTGGGACTCTTATATGCACCTTCTGTACCATCTCAACAAGCTGCGCAAACTGCTCATCCACAGCCTGCTTTCATGTCCTTGTGGGGAATGGTAGGTAACTTGTATCTGTATACTCAAGTGGTGTTGATCTTTCCTCTGTATTTTCCTACACTATGGAGGCGAATGTTGCTCTTCCTATCTAGTTTTCTGCTTACCTGCTGCATGGTTAGGGTTTGGTGGATCATGAGTGGTCTTACCACCCCTCGTGGTCACCGAGTTTATATTTTCAATAGAACTTACAGGCTAAGCAGTAGGAGCAATAGGAACAGCAGCAGCTATCTGAGCTAACTAGGCTTCTATCATTTTATTAAAGCTCAGCTGGTTCTTGACGGTAAAAGATAAACCTTCTATCTTGGTATTTATGTTTTCTAAAACTTTATCATTATCAAGCAACTTTTTAGTAAGGTTTTCATTTATCTTCACCTGGCGTAGAACAAGATCTTTCAAAGAAGGCTGATTCGAATTGTAATTGGATTGGAAGTTCGAATTACCTTGAAATGGAGGGCGTGATTGGTTGTTCCAGCCGATGTTGCCTCTTGTTGGCGATACCCGTTGTTGATGTATGATGCTTCTTCACGGGTCTCAGGGCAATCATTGCTCGAGTGGCCAACATTGCCATAGACCTCGCACGTCATGCGAGCGTCTATGGCGTTGACGGTGCCGGACGTATCTCCAACGGCATGTTCGTTAATCTTCTTGAGTAGGAGGTCTATTTTTACAGTAAGCATATCTATCTCCTTTACGGTATGCATGCCTTTTTGTGCTTTAGTGGGGGATCTTTCTTCCACTCAAGCTTGGTTCTCCACCATCTTATTGACCAGCGTCATAGCACTTTCGACGGTGAGTGACAAGAAGGCGCAACCAGCAGCGACGTCGAGGTGCCCCTTGGACATGGGTGTTAACCCATTGTAGAAGTTCTGTAGCACCAGCCAATTCTCCATGTCATGGTGGGGGCAAGCCTAAATGTAGTCTTGTAGCCTTTCCCACGCTTCCGATATGGGTTTCATTGATGTCTGCTGGAAGTTGGCGATTCTTCCCCACAGGGCATTGGTTTGCCCATGGGGAAGAATTTAGCGAGGAGCGCTGTGGAGCATTTGCTCCACGTATCGACAGCTTCCTTGTCCTTGTAGAACCACTGTTTTGCCTTCCCCACCAGGGAGAAGGGAAACAGGCAGAGCCTGATAGCGTTAGGTGCGACATCTTTGATAACGATGGTGTCGCACAGCTCCAGGAAATGCTGTAGATGAGCGTTAGCATCCTTGTTGGGCAGCCCACAAAATGGGCTCGCCTGCACCAAAGTGATTAGCCCGGTCTTGAGTTCGAAGTTCTTGTCCCCAATGTTGACAGTGGGCCTGGTGGGCACGTTGGCAATAGCCAGGGTGGAGAAGTCGCGGAGTGACTTCTGGGCCATCTCGCTTAGCGCGGAAGGTGCAGCAGTCCTGGTTCTTCTGTCGGTGGAGTGGCAAGAGAAGGAGCGGCACAAGACTGACTCTTCCTTAGGAGTGCCTCTGGATTGTTGACGAAGTTTTCCAGTAGAGAGAAACCAGACATACACTATCCTGTTTTCATCTACAACAGGAGAAAACATAAAAGTTAGCCTACATAGACAATGGCCGTTTCTAATGAAGTCATGTATATGTTTTATTTTCTTTCTTATGCTAGAGTTAATTGTACCAATGCCTTCCCCGGCAATAGCGCCAGAAATGCTTGTTGACATTTCTTAGCAACGTCACAAAAGATAGACTAAAAGTCCATTCCTAGCAACGGTGCCAGAAATGCTTGTTGGCGTTACTTAGCGTGAACACCAAAAGACACATAGGAAACCCATCCCTGGCGGTGACGCCAGAAATGCTTTGTGTAGGTAGGTCTTAATATTGTTAATAGAATTGATTCTCTAGCAATGACATAAGGATTGTCATGTGATAAATCTTAACCTTTTAGAAATATCCGCAAGCGCACGAATCTATCATTATAGAATTTCACCCAGAAGTATTATCAAGGTATTGTTATTTATATTTTTCCAAAGGAAGGCGGGTACAGGTACCTCTAGCTATAGAAATGTTATGACTTCATATCATCGAAGTGAGGCCAATTGCTATGCAGGGGTAAGTGATAATAATTTGATAGATAGTGGACACACACTTGGATCTACCATAAGGATAAAAGAGAAATAAAGAATAAATGAATGAAAGAATAAAAGAACAAACTACATGGAGCAGGTACATCTTATAGATATACATTGAACAGTTGAATCACATGATATATAGGTCAAGCAACAAGTCAAGGACTAAGGTAATAGGGAGATCCCGACAACTGATTTGTCAGCCAATGGGGATATTTACAAACTCCTACATGACAAACGAATGTAGGGTATTACGAAGGACGGACAGGACTAGGTCACTCCCCATCGCCTAACCCTCAACCGGGGCATGTCGTCATATCCGAAGGCACCCTCATATCCAAACACCACGCCCGCATACTAAGGAACTACCTACATCCCCCAGGACTCCCACCATATGGATGGATGAGCTAGGGCATAGGCAAACCCGAAGGAACATCGAACCGTTACCCTATTCCTATCATCATCACCATTCTTGTGTATTATATGAATGATGAAGAACATGTATGAGCATGATGAACAATTCTCATATGGACTATAGTCTAGATCATAATCATTGAATATATCATGCTCAAGACTATACTCTAGTTCATATGCGATAATGTATATAAGAGTAGAGAACTTGAATAGGGAAGAACTCTCCACAGAAATATTAACAAGAGTAGCTTTGCTTCCCAGAAGACAAGCCCTCCTTGCTAGCTTCTAGCCTTGCTCTAACAATACTACTACTAAGCTAAAGAACAAGTGTAGAGAGAGGTAGAATGCTCCAAATGGTGTGTGTAGGGGTGTGCTCTCCTCCTCTTCTTATAGGTGGCCAGACGCGGTTCGGGGTAGAATCATCCAACGCACAACCGCCAGAGCCTCAGATGGAAGGTGTGAACCGCCTTTGTCGAGGTTGGGCCCGGATGGCCACCTGTCACGGGATCGCGCCAGGCCAGGGGCGCGCGCCCCTGGTTGGTGCCTCCCCCTGACCGACCTTGGATGGTCAGTTGTGGAGTGGGCCTGGACCATGCCAATGTGGTGCACTCGACCCAGTTTGGTCCCGAAGTGGACCTCTTCCTAATCCTTTGATTTTACGCTTTATGGAAAGCGTATTTCTTAAGTGGAATTTCTTGTACTTATTGTATATTCATGCAAAATAATAATTCTCCAAGTAAAAGTGGAATTGGGTTAATAGTAAATGTATATGTGTATATAAATATATAATTCGTCCCTTTTTCATCTTTAATTGGCGGTGTAAAATAGCAGTTAAGGACCGCCAACAAGAAGTAATGGTGAATAAATATTCTATGAGAATTTGATCAAACCAACTTTCATGTACCATAAAAAAATAACCTTTAGCTCTATGAATACACGACCCTTTGTTTTAAATTTCTTGTACATATACCTTTAGGTATGTGTTGTCCACTAATCCTCTGCAGAGAAGAAACAATGAGTTGAGCGAAAGGTCTAGACAATTTGAAAAGAAAAAGAAGAAGAGGAAAGTCAAAGAAGCAAATTTAGAAGACAAGATGCTCATGGACAAGTCAATGAGAGGTAAACCAAGCAAGGCAAGCTTCAAAGAGAAGGAAAGGACCACCAGAGACATCTACCCATCATCACATGGTGTCATCATGCTCCAATGACAAATATAACATAGGTAAGTGGTCATTATTTACAAATTTTTACCTTGACTCTGGTATGCACATAAAGAAAGTACAAACATGTTTGAGTTACAATTTAATTAATTCAACCTAACCAACTCAACATGTCTTGTTTCTTAAACTTGTTCATAACACTACTCTTTTGATCTCATAGTCATAACCAAATTAGCTCATCCTTCTGTTTGCCACCCATGGTATATAAAATGAACAATGCTCACAAAATTCACGTGTTCAATGTGCCTAAGGTTACAGAGAAATGAAATAGGTTATGGTTCTATTGGTGTTTTTCCACCAACAGGACCCATGCACTTGATCTCTATCTTGTTCTTGCAAGCAGGACATACTTCGAGCAAAACATCAATTCCCCAAATTCTACAAGTGAATGTTCCAAGCCTGCAACCATGCACACTGAGCAAGATGCCGGTAGCTTCCACAATTAAAGCTTCACTTCAAACTGCTAGACAAGCAAAGAACATGGGTGACACTATCCTCCGAATTAAAATCACAAGATGTGTGATCAGCAAGGTCTCCACCTTCGGAGGTAGCTGATGCGCCTAAGGAATGAACATGACAGGAAGTCCTCTTCGGAGGACTTAAATCATCGAGCCTTCACCAGGGAGGTAAATTTGGTAGTATCCATATTTCCCTTTTCAACTTTGCATAATTTATTTAGCATATTTACTTTCCTGCATTGCACAATTTTGTTTCCCATGTTACATATCTACTTTGCTACAAATGCATTAGAAAAGAAATAAAATATATATGCATTGCATCCTAAAAAATGTTAAGCCCCATGTGGATGAATCTATGGTATAAACACCATAGGGATATCCACCGTGATGGAATAAAAATATATATAATAATAATAAAACAAAATAATATATACATATGTTTGAGAGATAAATAAATAATAAAACTAAATAATATAATCATAATAAAAGTTTTGCTCCCTGGTATTTAAGCTAGTAGAGCCTTGTTTGTTTCTTGTGTGTTTTTGTTTTTATTTAATAAGCAGGTACAAGAACAAGTGTGGGGCCTGTGCCATTAAGCTTGATATGGCCAAAGCCTATGATCGTGTTGAATGGGCATATTTATGTGATATTATGACTCGACTTGGATTTCTAACAAATTTTGTGGATCTAACCATGAGGTGTGTAACTTCAGTGTCCTTTTCCATCAAGGTTAATGGTGCGGTGATAGAAGTTTTCTGACCTACTAGGAGGATTAGACAAGGAGACCCCATATCACCATATTTATTTCTCCCGTGTTCGGAAGGGCTTTCTTGTCTATTGAAGTCAGTCGGTCCAATGCACTTGTCAAGGGGTGTGAGAGTTGGTATACACTCCCCCCGGATATCATATCTTCTCTTTGCGGATGATAGCATTGTTTTCTCAGAAGCGTCGCAGGGCCAAAATACTGATGGAGATTCTGGATATATAAAATCACGGTTCAGGTCAGCTAGTCAACCGTGAGAAATCTGCCGTATTTTTCAGTAAGAATTGTTCCCAAGAGATAAAGTCAGAGGTATGCCAAGGCCTAAATATTTACAAGGAGGCGTTTGCTGAAAAATATCTTGGCTTGCCTACGGAGTCTGGTAGAACTTTGAGTGTGATCTGTTTGAATTTTTACCAACTCAGATCAGGGGCAAAATTGAAGGGTGGTGTAGTAGAGAGGCTAGCTGTGCAGGGAGAGAAGTGTTGATAAAATCAGTTGCAAAAGCTGTACCTATGTACTCCATGATTTGCTTTCTCCTTCCAAAGAATACATGCAAAAAATGAAGTCGGCTATGGCAAATTATGGGTGGGGGAGTTCAGTTGATAACCGTCGTATGCACTGGTCACTGGATGAGTTGGGAGCGCCTGACAAAGCCAAAGTGCGACAGAGGTATGGGTTCTCGTGATTTAAGATATTTCAATCTTGCAATGCTTGGCAAGTAGGGATGGAGACTTATAACCCGTATTGAATCATTGTGTGCTAATGTTCTCAAGGGCCGGTTCTTTCATGACTCAGATTTCATGAGGGCAATGAGGAAGAAGCATGCTAGCAATACATGGCGTGCGATTCTTGCAGAGCATGAGGCTCTGCAGGCAAGGATTTGGGAAGATAGGTGGACTGCTAACCATTTTAATGGCCGTCCAATCACACCATATCAGGGTCAAGTGATGGAAACAGTTGCTAATCTGTGTCTTGCTAATGGAGGATGGAACGAGGCACTGATCAAGGAGGTTTTTCTTCAGATTGATGCTGAGGCCATCATCCGACAGCCGATGGGGCAGCATGGCCATGATCGTTGGGCCTGGGAACCAGAGAAGTCAGGTATCTACTCACTTAGATCAGCATATAAACTACTCTTTAAGATGAAGGAAGAGGAGAACCAGAATCATGAACCTGGTGCCTCATCTGATAGAATCTGGAAGATTATCTGGAGCCTCGAAATTCCACCAAAGGTGAGAGTGTTTTGGTGGCGGGTGGTTCATGAATTTTTGCCGGCAAGATATATCCTGTAGAGGAGATACATTAAGCCGATAGCTTTCTTTTACGTATGTGGGGCGCCGGAGGAGTCCGTCGCTCATGTCCTGTTAAATTGCTCAGTGGCTAGAGAATTTTGGCATCAAATACGATTGGGAATTGGTGTCAAGATCCCAAGTCTGAATCCTGATACTTGGGCTAGCGACCTGATTTCAGGCATTTGTTCTTGTCGGGACACAACAGCAATTTTGTGTGGAATGTGGGCTTTGTGGACGATGCAATAACCATACAATAAGCTGTTATCTGGGCATGGGACACAGCTTTTGACTTTTGGTAGTTGTCTCACCCGATGCAATAGCAAGCAGCTAATGAGGATGCCCCGAGATGGATGGCACCAAGCCAAGGCTGGTTCAAAATAAATTCTGATGCTGCCTTCAGTGAGAACAAACACAGTGGGGCGACGGCCTGCATAATTCGAGATTGCAGGGGGTCCTTCCAAGCTGCACAGGCACGGTGGCATGATCGTGGCTTTGATGCTTGTATGATGGAAGCATTAGCGTGCCGAGAGGGGCGAGTTTGGCGATCCAACAAGGTGTACAGAACGTATGGCTGGAAACCGATTGCTTGGAACCCGTCAACCTATGGAAGAAGGATTACCAGTGATCTGTCATTGATACGGTGCTAAAGGAGATCGCCTTTTAAGTTTTCTCTTTTACTCGTATTAGTGGAACTTGTAATAAAGTATCACATGTCTAGCTAAGATTTTTTTTATCTCCACTATAATTAAATTTTTTTTAAATAAATTCTTTCTTTAAAATTAATAACTCATAACATATCTACTACAGATACAACGATCTAAATCAGATTAAAAGTAGCCTTGTTCGCCTCTCACCCACACGCCCCGCGCCCCACGCGAAGGACCTAAGGAACAACACCCCGGTTCGAAACCTGGTCTCGCCAGGAAAAAAAAAAGAAAAAAAAAACCTTTCCCCCGACTCTCCCCTCTCCCAAGTCACGACTCACGACTCACTCCATGGCCAGCAACGCCCGCGCCTAGGGTTAGGGCCCGTCGGCGGCGACTTCAAGGCCCTCCGCACTAGCCACGCACCACCGGCACCCGCAGCATCGCCGGCCCATGGGCATGCGTGGTCTGCCGTGTCCGCCCGCCGCCGTGGCCTCATCGATCGCCGCCATGGTGGCCCACCGGTCTCCTCCTCCAAGATCCCGACGACAATGCTCCACACGATTGGGAAGACGTGGAGGATGAGAGGGGATGCCCGAGGACTGCTACAGTGGCGGCAATTTCTCCAAAATCAATGACGAGGCGTCCTCCAACGACTGTAGCCTGATGCGGAGGGCTATGGACTGCTGTGGAGGGTGGGGCGAGGAGGTCTCGTCGCAGATGAGCAAGAAGGGAGGCGGCGGCGGGATCGTGTGGGGGCAGTCCAAAGAGTTCCTGCAGGTGGAGGTGCGAGCGGCGAACACGTTCGTTGTTGGGATATGCTCTGGTTCCAGGGCACAAGATCCAGTGGACTCCACATCGCAGTTGCAGGTATGGCTTCTCTTCTGTTGCCAGATGACAGTGATAACATTTTGTTTTTGTCCATTGCAAACATTGCGATTATTCAACACCTTAACATCTTTCAGACAGCATGCCAGTCCTGTGTCGAATGATGATATTCATATGCTTTGTTATGCACTTAACATATTTGAATTTTGATGGATTCCCCGCACCTCGAAGCCAGTAATTCGTTGTTGTGAGTTGGGGAAGGAAGGAAACAAATCTTTGAATCATTCTCATTAATTCAAATCCACCTATGGATGTGGTACAAATTAAAATGTTTTTTTACTTATAAAATGCAATGATGACAATACGCTCTATGGATTACTGACATATATTGCTAGATTATTAGGAGAATAACCTTCTTTGCATCTGCAGTTTCGGAAATTTTCCATATGGATGATTGGATTCTGTGCAAGCACATGGCTTATTCCTCCAATATATGTTGACTCTGCAAGTGCCCAGCACTACCAGTCGAGGATGAGAATTGGGGTGGATATGGGGTGGAGCCATGGAGGTGGATGTATAGTATGTGTCGGAGGAGGCTAAGAAGAAGAAGCTGGAGTGCAGGATGAAGTTTTCGTTGGGACATATTGTAAGAAACATTTTGTATGCCATATGAAATTGATGCATCAGTATTTGATAAAAATTATGATCATAGAGTAAGGCTCAGTATCCTTTGTCTATTTACCTATGTTTATTTACCTTATCAGTTAACTAAGGCCTACATCTTGCCTCACTTCTGCTTGTCTTTTTGTTGTCAGAAAGTTCAGAAATGAAGAACATTATGTATGCAAGTTTTGAATTTAAGGTATTATCAGTGGTGTGCAGGACAAGGGGACCATGCATGTTTTCAGCTGGAGAGTTATTAGATTTGTGAAAAAAAAATATGCAGCTGGTCACAAGCAATCTGCTGATGAAGTAGCACCTTCTGTCATAAAAACGAACACTGCATCCAATGCTTATCTTCCATGAAAGGTAACTAAAAGAAATCCTTTTCTATTTATTTTTTCTTTTTGTGATTGTTGGTTTCCATAATAGATGTCTGGAGCTACCATGCATGGTAAAATATTTTTTATGTTTTCCTCTTATTTGAATATAAACTGAACACAATTTTCATTGTAAAAGTGGCCTTGGGATCGGATTTCCTTTTTATTTATAGATTATATCATATATTATATATATATAATATTGGTTTCCTCTAATGCCCATTCTTTGTAGATCCAATTACTTTGATCTGAACACAGTTTGCATTTTCTATTTTTCTCATGTTTTATGTTAACTGTAAAAGGGCGTACCCAGTGCCGTAGGCTCCCGCACTGCGGGGTCTGGGGTTTTATGTTAACTGTCATTTTTCTAAATATTAATTCACATTTTCTATTTTGTCTAAATCTAGATTGCTAGCATCAAATGCATTGTTCTTACTTCAATTCAGTTACATAGGCAAATGGATTCCCCTTACTCTCTTGTTTCTTCCAAGTTATCAAATGTATTGTTCTTTCTTCGGTTCAGTTACTGTGGTGCTAAGAATAGCTAACTGACCGTATCGTAGCTAAATTCTCATATGAGCTTTATTAGTGCACATATATTATGAAGAAGGAAGATAGAGTATTGCTGAGCCTGTTGCACACCTGATGGATAGTGCACATACTATCATGTTATTCCCCTATGTCTGTAACCTTTTCATTTGTTTATTTCCTTTATAGGCAAGATAATATATATGCTTTGGGTTTGGCCCGGGGTCACCCACAAAATGGACAGTTATGGTTGGCCTGGGGTACGTAGAAACATCTATGGCTAAATATCGGAAGAAGTGTGTGTTCTTAGCACTATGTGAATATAAGTGCTAAATATTAAACAATTTTGATGAGAGGAAAGTTATTACTGATCCATAAGAGAAATGCTACTGTGGTAAGCACGTTGCATATGCTGTCTGTTTCTCATAGTCTTACTCTGAAGAAATATGACAATGATGACTTGCCCAAGATTCACACTCTAGGCTGCGTGTGTTGACACATTAACTCTCTTTAATGTGTTTGTTATCTGCTTTCGTTTGTGCAAGTATGGGTCATTTCAGTTCTTTTATCTTCAGACTTGGGACTTTCAGTCCTAGATTGCATCTCTGTACTTCAGATTTAATTACTGCGTCTTAGGCAGGGGATTGATTTGTTCTACAAAAGATGAAGCGAAGTAAATAATTCACTTTTAGTTGCTGACATATGTTGCCATGGATATATGGATGTAACTTGTCTGATTTACAACTTTTCTGAAGATCTCCAAGTCATGATTAAGGACTTGGACAGAATGTAACTTATAGATGGTTACTACAAGAACTAACTTTACTATGTTTTTTTATGCAAAAGTGCTTCCACGATTGTTACATGCTCAAATGCAATTGTTTAAAAGTTGAGCTACGAAAAAAAAAACATTGATTGTTTCCATGTTCATCCCAGAATAAAGCCGTGGCGTTAGCACGGGCATTATACTAGTATTAGTAGAACTTGTAATAAAGTAGCACATGTTTTAGCTAAACAGGTTTTGAGCACTCATTGAACGGAGATGTGGCATGTAACTCCGGTGTGTGCTCGACCTGGTATTCTTTAAGGCCTCGGCCGGTTGATGGTAATGAAAGGCAAGCAATTCACAAAAAAGAAGAACAAGTGTGGGGAGATCTCTCAAGCATAACTGAAACACATTCGAGACCTCCTCAGCATGTTGCACGACATCGAGTGATCCATTATGAAGAAGGACAAGACGAATGACTTCCATTAAGCTCCTTCATCTTCAGTGCTGGTTTATGCAACTCTACCCTCACTTCTCCAAATAGTTTTGAAGTTTAAAACAGAAAATATTAAAAAGACAAAACTTCAAACACTACTCTCTCTACATCCCATGAAAAAATAAAAAAAAACTTGGTGCTAGATATGTTTCCTTCGGGTACTCTTTGCTACTAACAATTATAGAAACGAAGGATGAACGTGTCTAAAAACATGGTGCTGCAATTCACGCTAAGGAGATGCTTCCAAATTCACACTTGGTTTTTAGTGTCAAATGACGTAAAAATCCAAGTGTGGGGGACCCGACTATTTCATGCTATCATCACTTGGTCCCACCGATTTGCACTCCATTCCCTCATCTATGTTTTTACTACTTTAGTTTGATTCTATTTAAAAATGTCATAAATGATAATCAAACTTAAAATTTTAAAAGCACCAAACCAATTGAAGAGCAAAAGTTAAAATCTGCCAGTAACTTCAATTTTTCTTCATTCTGTTTATGTGCATGTCCTGATTCTATAATTGTTTAAACATATTTATTAGAAAGGATCGAGGAATCATGATATATATAAATGTCTTAGTTTAATCCATTGTTGAAATGATAAATAGATGCTCTGTTTTATGTTTACCCCGTGTCTTGTTTATAGCTTCGATTTCTTAAAGATTGGGTTTAGTGGTTATAATATTTATCTTGAAGTCTTCGAAACATGTGGGTTGCATAAAGTTTAAACTTTGTTTAAAAGTGGTCGTAGAATAAGAATAGAGATAGAAGTTGCTATGATGTTGTTCTAAGATGATGAAATCCGAAGAATTTTCTAAATTAAAAATAAAATCCAATGTTGTCATATTGAGCTTTGTCAAATTGTTGTAACCACCAGTATAGATTATAGTCATACACCCAAGATCAAGATTCATTAAACGTCTTGAATGTGTATTTTCTCTTTGATTAGGGTTATGAGGCTATGCAAAAAAAACTCAGAAATAAAAAAGATGGACACATGTCCACCAGAACAGAGTTTCAAAAAATAAAAAATAAAATAAAAAATCTAATAATAATAGGCCTAAGGCCCAAATAGCCTCATAACTCTAAAATGATTAGAGGGAATGATATGTGCAAGAAAATAAATCACTAAGAACCTCTTGATTTAAGTATATGACTTGTATCTCCTTATGGTTTGCATGTCCACCAAGTATAAACAATGGGTACTCCAATGCTCGCCTAAATAAAATCCCGGAAATAAAAACAACGGACATGTGTCCGCCAAAACCGAGGCATAACAAAATAAAAACTTAGTGATAAGCAATTATGTAGCCGTTATGTTTCGCAATTGCTAGAGAACTTAGTGATAACTAAAAGCCCCACGGTTGATGAGATAGATGGATTAGTAGAGTACTATTTTATTCAAGTTCAAAAGAAATCTTAGTTATAAACCTGATACTCTTGGAATGTAATCGGCATTGCAGCATCTCATAATCAACAACCGAGTTGTCCTCTTGAAGGGACAAATTTGGGAGATTTCTTTGGTAGTCTTTAATAATAGTTTCTATGCTACTAATTAAAATCTATAAACGGAGAAAGTTATGACATCTTATGCACATTTGAGAACCAAATTAGTTCTAAGCACTTTACTCAAGGACGACCAAAGGACTAAGTGTGGGGGAACTTGTTGGCGGTCTTTAATTCATAATTGTAATGCCAACATTTTCCATCTAAAGGCCACGCCAAAACTAGATGCTAGGCTCAATATGATACATGTCAAAGTAATTGCCAGCACAAATAATTCAGCCATTGAAAATAGGGAAATCAAGCTTAGGAAGACGGCCTAAATTGGGTAGATAGGAGGGGAGTTGAGATGAATATGGAGGAGCATCTGGGTATTGGTGAGGGTTATTTAGGAAGGAATTAGGATTGGGATGAAAATTGGAGTAAGATTGGTTGAAATTGGGTGGGTCAAGGGGGATTTGGTTGGGTAGGATTGAATTGGTAGTATGTGTGGATTCGGGGATTGGTAGTCGAAATGAGGATGCGATGTTGGTAGTCGAAATGAGGATGCGATGAACAGGGATCAGGCAGGTCGAACCGGATCGGATTCATGCGAGGAAATTGAGGAGGAGCCATACCAGATGGCAGGGGTGGGGCGATGGTCGTAACCATCCCATACCCCTCGTAGCAGGGCCCGTTGGGCGGTGTGGCGGCGGTGTGCATGACGGGTGGCGCCGGGTAGGTGACGAAGCCTGGCCGCGCAGATGTGGGAACCGGCCTCGTCGTCGTGGGAGCAGGAGCGATCTCCATGAGCGCATTCTCCTCATTGCGCCAGGTCGGGTCCATCCTGCGGACGCCTATTCCCCGGAGTAACTTGACGTCGCGCCGCACATTCTCCATGGAAGCTTCCATTCAGAGGCGCCTGCCGTCGATCGTCGCAACTGCATCCTCCAGAGACTCGACGCAGTCGTCGCATTCGTCGCGCATCTCAGACAGGCGGATGAGCTCAAGGTCATCCACCCTCGAGAAGAGGTCGTCGATGCGTTGGTCCACCACGTGACCCCAAGCGTCCGCCGCCGCAGCAGCTTCCGACTGGGTTGAGCGGTAGAGCTCTGAGGCGGCGACTCGGGACGGGATATCCCGGATCAGGGCGCGCTCCAGAGCGACGACGCACGTCTAGATCTCCTGGAGCGGTGCGCGCTCCACAGCTTCCAGGCGCGCTTGGATCTCCTGGATCGGCGCTCGCTCGACGGCCTCGGGACGCGTCTGGATCTCCCAGATCGGGGCGCCTTCCACCGCGGCGAGTCGATGATCCACCTCTGCGTCACTCACCAAGCGCGCGGCCTCAAAATCCGCGAACTTCTTCTCCCACTTCGCGTCGAAGTCATCGAAGCGCTTCACGAGCCCTTCAATCGTCGATTGCATGTTCGGATCCATGGCGCCCAACTACTTCCTCTTGCGCATGTAGTAGAGGTGAGTCGGGGCGGAAGGATCCAGATCGGACGCTGGACCGCACTGAGCTGATACCAATATTAGCCCTCGACCTCGACGACGAGTGGCTGACAACTCCGACGGCCTCCTACCAGACTCGAAGTGGAAGAGGAGAGAAGGAGACCGGGCGACAATCGGTTAAGTGTAGTAATAATAAGAAATGAGTTGATATCTTATTTGTTACAGAGAATGAGGTTGGAACTCCTACTAATACCCCTTAGCCATTGAATTGGCCATCACAAGCCTTATAAGACCATTCTGGCTCAATGACACTACTGTTGGGCCACTTGTCACGCTTTCCCTTCCTACGCATTCCTCTTGCTTCAGGTCCCTTGGGTGGGGAGTGCTGACATTGTGGTTGTTAGTCAAGTGATGATCGACTGGAGTGGTGGTTGTACTGCCTCCAGATGGCCAGTTGTGATAGATGGTGCCCTGCCATTGCTGGTTGTGCGGTCACGACTGACCAGGTGGGGATCCAGGACACGGCAGCAAGGGTGACTAATGCTGCTGATGCCACGAACAAACTCTGGAGGGGCGTGGCCCTCGTGGCACAAACTGCTCTCGCGTGGCTCTAATCTGGGCAACCTTAAACATAATGTATATAATAAGTAACCTAAACGCGGTGCAATGGGACAAAATGGCTCCGAGATGTGGTGTTTTATGCAGTTCACCAACGCAACAGCCAGAAAAACGTATCTTTATTTCCCTTATTCCATTCAACTGATGTATCACTGAGAGAATATGCAGGAAGCAAATGATGAAGGAAAAATTGTAGCTGCCCAAAAACACTTATTATTATTGTAATACGTATATAAGAACAGTCTCTCAGCTTGACTAAGAATAGCTACCAGCTGTTGTTAAGAATTCCTAAAGCAATTCCAGTGGCAAGAAAAGGTTATCGTACATGGCACGGTTTATCCAAAGTTGAACTGGAAACCTCCACCCCCTGGGAAGCCGCCGCCCGGGAACCCACCGTCGAAATGAAACGTGTGCTGCTGGCCGCCTCCCCCAAAAGGATTGAAGCCACCCCCGCCTCCCATATTCATCTCGTCCACATCCTCTCCACGGTCATACCTTACACGTTTGTCTTCATCACCAAGCACCTGAACATGCAACGGAAGCTTGTGACAAACATATCGCATAATAGTACATTCCAGCGAAACAACATTCACAGCGCGAGAAAACCATGAAATTGATTGTAATGCCAGACTGAACAATATAACAATGTTGTCAATAGAATGTGCACTCTAACCTACTACCAGGTGATGCAAGAACCGATGTTCCCATTATCCCATGAAGCTTGGAATAGATAGTGGTTTTCTGGTTTCCCAAAGAGAGAACAGTCCAATAGAGCAGTGCTTCATCGTACCTCATAAGCAGCAGCAATTTCTCGAAACATGTTTTCTGCTTCCTCCCGGTTATCCACGTTTTTATCTGGATGCCACTGCAAGGCCAGCTTTTTGTAGGCACGTTTTATCTCTGCAGCTGATGCTGTCTTTGAAACACCAAGGACTTTATACCAGTCTTTTCTTTTGCTCAACTTAAGCTGCTTTTCAGCTCTCATAAGTGCTTCACGGATACCCATGTCCTGGTTGTTAAAAATGTTAAGTAATCATAATAGCAGAAAACCCAAAAATAAACTTCCTGGTCCATTAAATATTCATGACCAGTTCATAGACTTCTTAGTTTCAGAAACAGAGAATGAAAACTCAGATTCAACACTTGAAAAAAAAATCAGGTATTTCTATGGTGCTATATCCTAAGACTTCGTTCAAACAATTTACATGGCCACCGATACATATTTTTTCTGTCTTGACAAAACTACAGCACCTTTTTCAACCTTATTTTACACTAGCAATAGCTTTCCATTGTACTGCAGCATCCACAGCAATTTGTAAACAAATATGCCTAGCAAAGCAACCCAAGACATCATATAAATGCAAATTGGAAACAATGAAGCTTTCCATTGTGTCTGCTGGTGTTGTTTTTGGGGTGGCAACGTCAGGGAAAGCTAACATGAATAAAATGCAAGAACAACTATTCGTGTACCATCCAAATTCTGTGCTTTCAGACCAAATATAATATAATTACCTGTGGAGATTTCTGGGCAGCCTCTTTTAGATCCTGAACCGCTCCTTCCCAGTCTTCTGAGAGAAGTTTAGCTTCACCTCTCTGCAGCAAGGGTAATAAAAAAACTCAACTTTAGTGCTGTCATGTAACCTCCTGATATAGCATTTAGTGAAAAAAATACATTACATTATCCATGTAATCTAGCTATGGACCCAAAACATATTAATATTGTATATTAAATTGAAGATCTTAAAATGCTGAACAATTGCAGTATTTCTTAACTGCCAATAGCTGGTTCATAGCACTGAATCCAATCTTAATGGTTGGTCATAGAGTATGAAAATATGATTAATCTGGGGAGAGAGTACACTATCCCTTACATGTACAGTTGATACAAATATATAAACACTAGCTGTCTTAAGCCAGTTCATAGAAACAAGCGCCCTAGATGGATCCCAGCATAGTTTTATATGCCACATAACAATGTCAATTAACACTTGAGGTATCTAAATAGAATGAAATCCTTTTTTTAGAAACTAGTGTCAAAGATGTTAAGATAAGGTCTTAGAAATGTTGAGTTTGCATTCTGAATTTTACATTGATGATCTGCGTGATTTCAGGCAGGCAGGTTACCTGTGTAAGTGCATCAACAAGTTCACTGTCTATGTTCAGTGCTTCTGTACAACTGCTGATTGCTTCCTTACTTCTCCCAAGTCTGACCAGAGTTTTACACAACCCAAGATAAAGATGTACATTGTAAGCAGTATGGTCTGGATCCATTGCTAGAGCTGTCTTGTAGTCCTCAACAGACGCACGTAGCTTACCCTTGGCAGCATTATCTTCAGCCTGCATCCACACCGTCAGATTTAACTACTACGACATTGTATATTCCAAATTGATTGATAAGAAGAATAACACTTACACTCTTAGTCTTCTTCAAAAGATTTTTTAACCCAAAATATGCTTTCTTCAATTCTGAATGCTCTGGATCAAGACGGAGCCCTTTCTGGTAGTGTCTAAACAAAAAGGAATTATTTGAATATAGTCTATAGAGCATTTGGGTGTGTATAAGCACATGCATATGCTTTTCCAAATTACCTAGAGGCCACATCATGATCAGCAAGGTAATAGTAGGCGCGACCACGTAATAGCAGTGCATCCAAGTTGTCTTCATCTTCCTTTAGAATGAATCCGGTCTCTGAAATAACGCTTGAGTAGTCTTTCAGTGCTAGCAATGCTTTAGCCTTGAGAAGCTTTGCCTACAAATTGAATCTTTAGTACCACAACCCAAGGAGAAAGGATTAGATGGGATTTTCCAGTCCGTAATCACACCTTTAAGCAACCTGGAGAAAGGACGAGCACAATTTTGTTGATGTATTCCATGACTTTTGAAAAGTCACCAGAATCGAACTGGCCATAAGCAGATTGTAATGAATTTTGAGCCTGAAGAAGCTGGGATAATTCCTTTTCCACTGAAGCAGACCCAGGATTCAGCTGCATGTGTTTGTTATAGTCGCTCTCAGCTTCCTTGTATCTGGACTTTAAGAAAAAGGCATACAGTTGCACAGACATAAGACATGCAAGGAATAAGCAACAGCATGTGTAAAATGACAAGGGTTTTGGTAGACATGTCCTCTTTCCCCTTGTATTTCATAACTAGACATGGCCTTACATAGCAACAGAACATACAGTGTGCATCACATGTTCTAATATGTCTTAGAATCGGACTCTGTACTAAGGCTGGACAAGCAGAAGAGTGTGATGGACCAAAATCTGGAGGAAGAATTTTTTCTACTTTTAATATTAGAATACGGGACTCATCTTTCAGATATGGAGGCCAGGATAGGATTAGAATCTGCCTTCAATTTAAACAGAGTAAACCTTTTCTTTTTGTTGTTGCTAATGAGGCCAAACCGAAATGAAAACCAGCTACTTGCGAGTTTGAAGACAAAAGAGGTTGAAAGTGTTACCCATTACTACTCTATCCATTAGAATTGGAGCCAAGCAAGAGCATGGCACAAAAAAACAAAAACAAAGAATAGAGTGCAAACCAGCGGGGGAGCATAATTTACCTGCATTTATGACGAAGCACGGATGCACGCTGCCTGTAAGCTTCAGAATGATTTGGGTCAACTTCCAACACAGCATGTAGCAGGCCAAGCGCCTCATCATACTTCCTCAGGTTCATCATCTCTGAGGCTTGCGCGAACAAAGTAGCAGGGTCTTTTTCATGTCCTTCTGAAATTCCAGAAGAAGAAAAAAAAGGAAATGATATTTCATTCAAACTGTGCTGTGCCTAAACTAGCGAGAGACGGTTCGGGAGGCGGCATGCCATTGCCGTGCATATTGATCTGACGAGATGCTGCTACTATAAAACATTAATAAGTATATATGCGGGTGACAGAACAAGATGCAACTCAAGATTTAGTGAGACGCATAAGCATGCGCTGGGTCTCGCTGACTCCGAGATCCAACCAACCAATGCAATGGAATCAGTATACGAGGGGAAGGATTCGATGGTTGAAGATCCAATCGAATTCTTGCTCAATCCAATCGACGAGCACTGCACCTAGCTGCTAGGGTGATGGCGTGAAAAGGGAAGGGAGGTGCACCTTGGGCGACGACCAGCGGGGAAAACTGCAGGCGGAGGAGGCCGAGGATGAGGAGCGGAGGCAGCGCCGTCCGCCCCCACGCCCGCACCATGATCTCTGTCTCCAGCTAGCTCTGGCGCAGTCCTCTCTACTCGCCGTGGAGGCAGGCCTCTCCCTCTCCGGCTCTCCTGGTTGCCGTTCCCGTTCCCGTTCCGTTCTTTGTTGCCTAGTACGGCGGAACACGTAGCCCGGCCAATACGGCGGCGACGCGTGGAGTCCCTTTGCTGCGGATGGGCTGGGCCACCTCTCCTGCTCTTTCTTACTCCAACCCAGCCCAGCCCAATCCCATGTCCCTCCTCGTCGTCGTCATCCTCGCCCTCTCTCCCTCTGCAACTTCAACCTCCCGCGCCGCAGTGCGCCATTAACCAACGTACTACTACGAAGGAAAGGAAAGGAACTTCTGATTGGATTGCGATGGATGGTACGTGTGCGAACCCCCTTGTTCCCCTTTTCCCTTCCGTTTTGGATGGATGCAAAAATCAGATAGATCTAGGGGATCGCTTTCTGTTAGTCTGATTTCAGAGTTCAGTTTAGTTCGGGCTCAAAGAGAACGCACGCACACGCACAAGTCGTCGGTCGTCGCCTTCCATCTCAATCTCATCTCAACATATAGTAGAATAAAAATGATCCAGAGGTTATGTCACGCACGTACATCAAACTCCCTACTGCTAGTCTGCTGCATTTCTGCGGGCAGGGGCAGGGTCAGGGGCAGAGGAGACTAGCATCAGTACCACCAACGGCATCGTGTATGTATTCACGCACACAGACACAGTCTAAAAGGGTGCGTTGCGTCTCTTTATTCATTTCACATCATCCTCCGAGTATCCTATCTACAATCGTTATAACATCAACCATCATCCGGAACCACAGAAAACTCTTCCTATTATAGAAAGAAAGTTGATACACATCCAAAGAAACCTTAAACATATGTACTATCATCACTAGCTACCCTCGTATAGCTGCTCTCTATGGCCATTCCACCACCTTGACCTGCACCAAAATCACAAGAAGAGAGCTTCTCAGATGTAGTAGTAGTAGTAGTAATAGACTGAAAGGAAATTGGTGTTGTCTGTAGCGGCATTTGATTGGTGAACATCATATGTGCCATTTGTTGTTATCCTGAGACTGCCTGCACACCCAAACATTTGTTTCCTTCTTAAGCCCTCTACTAGTTCAATCGTTGACTCCTACTATATGTAAGCAGCAAATGTTAACCGATGCAAGTGAAAGTATTACTGACATGTTCATCACTAAAAATACCTTGTTCCGTAGTTGTACTAATTAAGACCAACATATTTGGTAGAAAAGGTAGTCAAATTAGTTTGCAAAAACATAGAAACATTATATACCCTTACTAGTACATTACACATGAAAGGCAACTGATTTGTTTTAATGCCAACTAATCAACTTTTTAGTTTTTCAATGATGATGAAACATACTGTTGGTGGGAATAATCCAGATATGCTATACTGCATGCATGCATAAGCATATTACCAGAAGTAATCCCATCGTGGATTGATCTTGGACATGCGGTTTACCCCATATGAACTCGGCACGGCGAGCATTGCGGAAAGCACAGCACCCACACGAGTAGATGCCTATGAGTACAACAAGGACAATGACGTTGAGGATGGTGATGTTGTGCCAGTCTCGGCGCACCTGCTCCAGCACTCCGGCCTTGCATGAATTGCACTGGTAACACAGAATGCTGGGGCATTGTTCCACCGATAGCAGTCCTCGTCTTGCGACGCAATTGGTATGCCCTGGTTGTATGTGCATGATGTCGGTGGCTTGCAGCATCCAGACTGCATGCACAAGAGTAGTTGAATGAGGGTTGATCAATCAATATTAGCATGCATGGTCTGTTAGTTGTACATTTGGTTCGGTTGGTTTGGGTTGGATTGGATTGGAATAACAACAGTTTGCCTAACTGAAAGTTTGCTATCTCAACACTGCAAGAAATTGAGAAGAGTATATATAGCAACAGTATGTTTGCCAACTGAAACTTTGCTAAAATCTCAACACTGCAGGAAATTAACAAAAGTAGCAAAGCAGAAGATGCCAAACCTGTATTGGAGAGAAAAATGTAACAAACATCAGCATAAACCGCCCGTGATTGTTTCTTTTTTTATTTTTGCATTCCATTATTTAAAATTTTCTCTTTTGAATGGTGGAATGAACTACATGAATTCTGGAATTACTCACTTCAAACAGAAAGGATGCCCTACCTGCATTTAGGAGATTGATTCTTAATCACTAAGGCAGCCGGGATCAGGACCTGGGTTAAGAAAGAAGCAATGCCTTGGTGAGCAAATAAAGTTGATTGGTCCAAGTTTTCTTTTGGAATGCATGGCATGGAGAAGCTTTTCCAGCTGGACAGATAAAGCAAAAGGTGTATTGTACATGTGCACGCAGTATGTAGGCAACCAAGAACAAGATTATTGTATTGTACTCTACTCTAGCTCTGCGCTAGGCGTGCATGGGCATGTTGATTAATCAACACAAACACAACATTTGATTTAATGATAAAGATCTCGTTGCGTACTATACCTCCATAGTAGAAATTACTACATTAGGTACTAATATAAACAGAGAAGAGAAAAATTGATGCCATCCAATCCGTGCTGCCTGATGCCTAGTACCTAAGCTACGTATGTTCTATCCAGTACTAGCTAGGAGTAGTGCTACTTGCCATTGCCACCGCCGCCGCTTCTGCGAGGTATGCCAGCGTCATGGCCGCGTCGCTCATGAGCGGGCGAGCGGATGCCTCTTCCTGCAGGCACATGGCGGCCACTGCCACGGCCTGCTTGAGGTCCCTCTCCGGGAAGTCCCC
>CM041632.1:90903-103034 GCA_023333625.1 Bothriochloa decipiens
CCCCGCCTGCGCCGCCCCGCCGCCCCGCCGCTTCCCGTCGCCCGCCCGCGCCGCTCGTCCACGCCGTTCCGTTCGTCCGAGGTAATCTTCCGCGCTCGCCGCCCGCCAGCGCCGCCCCGACGACCTTCCGTTCCGTTCGTCCACGCCGTCATCCTCGCGCGTTGCCGGTGGAGAAGGTAAAGCCCCTGGGTTGTCGGCCTATGTGTCGATGTGTCGTTGACGGCCTTCGTGCCAGAATTATGGTTATGTGGGCTTTGGTGCCCCAAATGTGGGCGTCGGCCATCGTGCCGACTTTTTCTTGCAGGTTTTGGAAACCTCCCCGTGTAGGGGAGGTTCTGCCGAAATTTTTTACTAATAGCGATGTTTTTGTTGTTTTGCAGAGCAGGACATGTCGGAGGGGACCCGGAGCACCTCTGCACCTCCACCCTAGGTATAAATCACCTCTCTGCCTTATAGTTGTTGTAAGTAGATCGCGTAACCGAGTTAGGCGTCTCTCGTTCGAAAGGGATACGTGGTCGTTGGTATGCGGATCAGTGCATATCTGCGACGGTATCTCTTTCGAATTGTCCATGTTTTTTGGACAGCCCGAGGATGCGTATACAGATGGGTTAGCTTCGATGTTCCTCCCCCGTCCGAGTCGGAGTTTCGGCAGCACCTCCCCGTTGTTCTCCGGATACACACTCTCCCTGTCGGGACGTGTATCGGGAGAACAGCGGGGAGGTGCTGCCGAAACTCCGTCTCGGACGGTTGCGGAGCATGGAAGCTAACCTCATCTACGCATCCTCAGGTGGGATTAGGACCTATCCTTCACCTATTAGATGGTAGGAACGCCTTGTAGATGCAGATGGTGCTTTTTTACTCGCTTACATTGGCGCATGACAGAGGATGGCTGACCGTGAGTGGATGTACACGGGCTTCGCAAGTAAGAGCCCAGAATGGGTTAGGGGGACGGATAACTTCCTGAAGGAAGCATTTGGCCCAGCTGTGGTTAAAGGGTCGGTTCGGATGCCGTGTCCCTGCACCAAGTGCAAGAACCAGAAAAAGAAAGACTACGGTCACATGTACAAAGATATTTTCAATAATGGATACGTTCCAAACTATACCTGTTGGATCTACCATGGTGAACGCCATCGTATTAGGGGGAGGAGGTGAGACCCCTCCTCGAGGGGTTTGATGCAGATGCCGGGATGACAGAGTTGCTGGCAGACGTATACGAAGAGCGGTTCGCTCAAGGAACGGAGGTGGATGAAGAAGATCCAGAGGAGACCGCAAAGGCGTACTACACCATGATGGAGGCGGAAAAGCAGCCCCTTCACGAGAACACTATGGTGTCGCGACTGGATGCCATTTCACGCCTAATAGCATTGAAGTCGCAACTAGGCATTAGTCGAGAAGGTTTTGATCTCGTGTTGGCAACTGTTGGGACACTGCTTCCGAATGTTCACTTCCTGCCAAAGAACACGTACGAGTCACAGAAGCTCCTTCGTGCACTCAAGATGCCGTATGAAGCGATCGAAGCTTGTAAGAACGGGTGCGTCCTGTTCAGGGGAGGCCACGAGACAGCAACACACTGTCCAAAGTGTAAAGCCTCTAGGTACGTGGAGGTAGAAGGCAGTGATGGCAGTAAGAAGCAGTCTAAGATCCCCGAGATGGTCATACGGCACCTTCCTGTCATACCGAGGCTCCAACGGCTGTACATGACAGAGGAGTTCACGAAACAAATGACGTGGCACAAGAAGGGCAAACGATACAGTGACAAGATGCAGCACCCAGCGGATGGTGATGCATGGAAGCACTTCGATGATATGAATCCTGACAAGGCTGCAGAGGCTCGGAATGTACGCGTAGCGATGGCTACAGATGGGTTCAACCCGTTCGGAATGATGGCGGCCCCGTACACTTGTTGGCCCGTGTTCGTGATCCCCTCAATCTTCCCCCCGGCGTCATGTTCGAACCCAAGAACGTGTTCTTGACGCTGATAATACCTGGACACCCGGGCAACAATATGGGTGTGTTCATGCAGCCAGTGTGGGATGAATTGGAACGTGCTTGGGAAGAGGGGGTACTGACGTACGACCGAGCTACAAAGACAAACTTCACAATGCATGTGTGGTACCAGTACTCAATGCATGACTTCTTGGCGTATGG
Organism: Bothriochloa decipiens; assembly: GCA_023333625.1. Lineage (NCBI taxonomy): Eukaryota > Viridiplantae > Streptophyta > Magnoliopsida > Poales > Poaceae > Bothriochloa > Bothriochloa decipiens. The sequence continues at coordinate 93,052 of CM041632.1, forward strand.
CTTATTCAGCGCGTGGTCTATTCATGGGAAGTTCCCTTGCCCAACATGCAAGGCAGATGTGATGTTCACCTGGTTGGCCGAGGGTAGCAAGTATTCTTCTTTCCACAAACATCGTCAATTCCTGCCTGAGGACCATGAACTGAGACGAGATGAAAATCACTTCACGAAAGGTGTTCAAGTCACCGACCACATCCCTCGGGATAAGAGCCCTGCCGACGTCCTTGCCCAGATAGAGGCTCTCCAAATTGATGAAAAGAAGGGTGGTTTTAAAGGATATGGTACCGACCACATGTGGACTCATATATCGGGCTTGACTAGGCTCCCCTACTACAAGCATCTTCTTCTTCCACACAACATCGATTTAATGCACACAGAAAAGAATGTCGCCGAGGCACTTTGGGCAACACTCATAGCAATTGGCAAGAAGTCAAAGGACAACGTTAAGGCTAGACTCGACATTGAAACGATTTGTGATAGACCAAATCTAGTGATGAAGACCCCTGCGGATGGCAAGAAATGGAAAAAGGGGCCGGCCGATTACATCCTGAAAAGGGGAGATAGGAAGTACTGAAGTGGATCAAGACGTTAAAGTTCCCTGATGGGTATGCGGCGAATCTGAGTAGGGGAGTGAACTTGCTGACTATGAAGGTCTTAGGGATGAAGAGTCATGACTTCCACATATGGATTGAGCGGATCCTTCCTGCGATGACACGGGGATTCCTCCCCGAGCCAATGTGGCGCGTCCTGGCAGAGTTGAGCTTTTTCTTCCGCCAGCTTTGTGTCAAGGAGTTATCTCGGGACGTTTGTCTTGAACTGGAGAAGGTTGCACCTTTGTTGCTCTGCAAATTAGAGATGATATTTCCACCCGGCTTCTTCCTGTCCATGCAGCATCTGATTTTGCACCTACCGAGCGAGGCATGTTTGGGGGGCCCGTGCAGCACCGTTGGTGCTATCCAATCGAGAGGTGTCTAAAGCTTCTTCGGAAAAAGTGTAGAAATAAAGCCAAAATTGAGGCTTCCATGGCAGAGGCATTCGTTCTGGAGGAGGTGTCGACATTCACATAGGCGTACTATACTGAGAAACATCACAAACCGCGCGATCCAACCCCTCGTTACAACATCGACGAGAATACATCGAACCTCAGCCTTTTCAGAGGTGATCTCGGAAGAGGAGGCGCAGGGCCCAACAAGAACTTGCAGCATGATGAGTGGCACACTATCATGATCTGCTTGTTGTTGAACCTTGAGGAATGCATTCCTTATCATAAGTAAGTTCTCGATGAGCTTGTTACACATGCCACTATACTGCACCTATCTATCCGACCCCCCTTGTCTTTTGTTTCTCCAGGGAATATATTAATGAACACTGGAGAGATAGTACGGATCCTACCGAGCAAGAAGAAGACCATCTTCTCAGACATGGTGTGCCCAGTTTCGTCAATTGGTTCTGTACAAAGGTACCATCCAACTAACCTCGTTCCGATTTTGAGATTCCACTTTGCTCCTAGGAGCGAGTAATGTAATGACGTCCCTGTCCTAACCTTGCAGGCCCTTTATGATGCAGAAATGAGTGATGAATTGAGAAAAGTGGGCAAAGGCTTCAACCGAAGGGTCAGGTCATTCAACGTTTATGATGTGAATGGCTATCGCTTTCGCACGAGAACTTACGAAGAGAAACGGGGCAACCTAAAAACCACGTGCAGCGGAGTTCGTACGCCCGGCTCGGATGGGAAGGACTATTACGGCATAGTCGAAGAGATATTGGAGCTTGACTTTGGACCAGACCTAGGTTGTAAGCCAGTGGTATTCAAATGCCATTGGTTCGATCCTAATGTCACGAAAAAGGACCTTACGATTGGGCAAGTTGAAATTCGACAGGATTCCAAATATGAAGAAGACGATGTCTATATTGTGGCTAACCGAGACGCCACACAAGTTTATTACCTCCCATGGGCGTGCCAAAAAGACAAGAATCTTGCGGGTTGGAGCCTTGTGCAGTTGGTATCGCGGCACGGTAAAGCGGCTGTCCCAAACGAGGATGATTACAACTTTGACCCAACGACATATGAGTTCTATCAACCTGAGGAGCTAGAAGGTAGTTTGGAGATAGACATTCTTTCACTGATGGGTATGGAAGTAAACAACGACATCAATGAGGACGAGGGTGATGAGGTGCACAATGCCGAGGACTTACGAATCCTTGATGAGTGGCAAATGAAGCGCCTGATGAGAGAGCACGATGACGATGGAGAGCCTGATGACGATGGAGATGACGATGACGATGGAGATGAAGCTCGACACTTAAGAGAGCTCGACAACATTGATAGTGATGACGACAGTAGTGATGACGAGTACACGCCAGCCATATTACCGTTTGCGGAGATAATTTCTAATTCATGTAATACTATAGTGTTAATATTATTACCTTGCAATTATGTTTCTTTACAAGTACTTATCATTTATTTATGCTAACTACTTCAATCTTTATCATTGCAGGCACTCGACATGATGCCGGGCGGAAGGCAGCCACAGCGAACAGGGATCCACTCGCGGTACATGGTCACCAACGCGGAGCCCGTGGCCGCCGTCGCCGAGGACGAGGCGGTCGTCGATGAGGAGCTTGACGTGGAGAGGAGCACCCGTCGTCGCACGTCATCGAGGAGGCTATTCCAGGACGCCCAGCAGGGGACAACGACGACGACCGGTGACGGTGACGGTGACGGTGACGACGACGACCTCTGCGGAGACGATAGGGACGACGAGCATACACCAGACGCCTCGACTTCCTCAGCTTCGAGAAAGCCCTATGTGCGCGGGGCCTCGTCGCTCCCTGACCCACCGCTCCTCAGCCGTCGCGCAGTGATTCGACCCGTGGGCAAGATGTAAGTAACCATTGTTGATTTCACTTGTTGTTCATATGACATGTTGAAATTCGAACTGCAGACTAACAATTGTTGTTAATGACTCGTGCAGGGGCTGGGAAAAGGTGACTGACAGGAAGAGTTCACGCCATGTCAATGGCATCCAGGGCCTCCTGATTAGAAAGCACTACGGTCACCATCGAGGGTAAGCGGATCGTGCCCGACAAATGGGACCACTTCTACAAGGTCAAGGACGAGCATGGCAAAGTCCTTGCTCACAAGATCAAGAGGGAGTTCTGGGTGAGTCTTTGCATCGCACCGCATATCTCAATACTACGCATTCGTTGGACTTTCTTCAAACAATGAAATGATGTTTGATGTCTGTGTGTAATTGTACTTCAAGTTGGAGGAGGGGCAGGACGAGCAGCGGGCGACGCGGCAGCAGGAGGCGGTCTGCCACAACCGTCTCAAGGACATGTACCACGAGGCGCGTCTCCAGGCCGTCATCAGCTACTACGCCAACGTGGAGCTCAAGGTGGTAAAGAAGCAGCGAGTCAGGGAGATGATACTGGACAAGGAGACCGACCTCACCGAGGAGCAGTACATGCAGGTAATTAAGTAGGAAACATCCGTTATGATTCCTTACGTGACACATTCAATTCATATTATGGAATATCAAATACTTGAATGTCATGCAGTGGTGTCCAAGCTGGTGCGATAAGTACGAGGACTGCTGGCGCCAAATTATGCGTGGGTGGCGTACGAACACGGCGTACGAGAAGCGCAAAGAGCGTCGGCAACTTCGCCTGCAAAATCATCCAGTATCACACCACCAAGGGAACCAGTGCTTCCACGGGTACATGGATACATGGGTATGCTTCTGTTGATCCATTTATTATAGCTCTCAATTGTCACTACTTGTAACCATGTTTGTATTTTCCTCGCAGAGGGAGACGCATGATGGGCAGGAAATCAACGAGTTCACGGGGTACGGCCTTGCTCACAAGGGCAAAGCGTCAGCGGCGTCCACCGTCTACAGCTCGGAGGATGAGCCCGAGGCCTACACCAACCCGAACGTCTACAACAAGCTCGCCAAGTACACCGCCGCAGGTCTCGAGCGCCATGGGCCGACGTTCGACCCCACCAGAGCCGACCTGGATACTGACCTCGTGATGAGGATGGGAGGAGGGAAACAGCACGGCCGGTACGCTATTGCCGACAGCGCCATCAACCCGTCCTCTGTTCAGACACTGAACCAGATCCGAAGAGGCGACGCGGAAAGGGGCGGATCGCAAATCCCCATAGCGCCTCGGCAGCCAAGCAATGCGCAGATGATGATGGCACTTCAGGTAAGTGCAATTTCATTCGTCGTTCACTCGTTTCACATATGATGTACCTTGCCTTCACATACCATCAACCTTGCGGGTGTAATATTGCAGGCCACGGTCGAAAGGCTGCAGGCCAACCAGGTCACCTAGGAGATGTTGCGTCAGCAGCAGGAGGAGGCCCATCAGCAGCAGTTGGCGGCACTTTCGCAGCACTACCAGCGTGCTCTATCGGACCTGACCTGCTACTTTCGGTCCCAGATCCCGGGAACGTAGGAGCCTCCTCCCTCGATCTTCGCTCCACCACCACTTCCAGTTCCAGTTCCAGTGCTTGCTCCTGTACATGTTCCGGTGAGTATATTGCCTGTTGCTTTAGCTTATGCAGGCATCCTGCAGGTACTAATTACATCACTTGGCCTTTGTGCAGGCACCGTCGGTGGGTTCGAACCTGACTCCAGGTGGCAGCCCTCCACTGGGTCCTTCTCCACCGCAGGGCTATGTGACCTACTACCCCACGCAGCAGTACTTGTGGCCTCCTCCAGCATCAGGGCAGGGGTACTCCTCGTGGCCGCAGGCGCCGACGCAGCAGGGGCACTCCGGGCAAGTAAGCGTTTTTAGACCTACGCAGCAGCAGTGGCACTACGGTATGTCCCCACAGTCGGGTTGGCCTCCGTACGAGCAAGCTGGGGGCTCTGGGACCCCTGGGGACGACGCACTGAGCTAGATGTCTTTACTTCTCGCTTTTGGACCTTAATCGATGAGGTTGTTGCACGTTGGACATGTTTAGCGTATGTTGGACTTGTATGAATTCTTATGGCCATGTTATGTGTATTGTGGAGTTGTATCGATGGATTTGAGGACCTTCATGTATGGATTCATGTTGAAACTGAATTTGATGCTCAAATGTGGTTTATATGTGATGAAATGTGGGTTATATGATATATATGTGATGAAATGAGGTAAAAATTTCCCAGCTTTGCCGACGGCTGGGCCTGGCCGTTGGCAAAAGGACCATAAATTTGCCGACAGTCGGTCGTCGGCAAAGTGACTAAACATTTACCGACGGTCGGCCGTCGGTAAAGACTTTTTTAAACATTTTTTATAAAAAAATAAAAATATGCCACGTCACCTACTTTGTCGACGGTCGGACACGTCAGCCGTCGGCAGAGGCTGCCGTCATCGTGCCGCCGCAACGGCTGACGTGGCTCCTTTGCCGACGGCTGTCACGGCCGTCGGCAAAGGTTTGCCGACGGCCTGGCACTGGGCCGTCGGCAAAGGGACCTTTGCCGACCCTTTCTTTGCCGACGGCTCTTCGCCGACGGCCGACGTGGCAGCCCGTCGGCAAAGGCTTTGCCGACGGTAAAAGAAGCTTTGTCGACGGCGTATGGCCGTCGGCAAAGAAGGCAACTCCGGTAGTGAGCTCGCGGTACCTCGTGCTGTCCCGGAGCATGGGCATGGCCCAGGCCACCAGTAGCTGCTCCGCGGCGGGCCTGGTGGAGTCGACGGCACGGCGGCCGGTGACGAGCTCCAGCAGCAGGACGCCGAAGCTGTACACGTCGGTCTTGACGGTGAGGGTGCCGGCGCGCACGTACTCGGGGGCGCAGTAGCCGATGGGGCCCAGCTTGGCGAGCCCGAAGTCGGAGAGCTTGGGGCAGAGGGCGTCATCGAGGAGGACATTGGAGGACTTGAGGTCGCGGTAGATCACGGGTGGGTTGGCCATCTCGTGCAGGTACTCGAGGCCCTGGGCGGCGCCTAGCGCGACGCGCATGCGCGTCTCCCAGCTCAGCGCGTCCCTGCTCCTGCTATCCAGCAGCAGGTGGTCTGCCAGCGACCCCAGCGCCATGTACTCGTACACCAGCAGCCGCTGCTCGCCGTCGGCACAGTAGCCCACCAGGTTCACCAGGTTGGGGTGGTGCAGCAGGCTCAGCATCAGCACCTCCACCATGAACTCGCGGTTGCCCTGCGCGCCCTCGCGGTCCAGCTGCTTCACCGCCACCACCTGCCCGCTCTCCAAACGGCCCCGGTACACGTACGCGCCCGAAACCGCCCTCCCCCAGCAGGCACTCCGCCCGGAAGTTGTTCGTCGCCGCCGCGAGCTCGCCGTAAGTGAACGCGCGCGCTCTGCTGTTGCTGCTCGACGCCGCCGCGGCTTCCTGCTGGTTACGCTTGTTGGACGATGAACACGACGACAATCAACCGCGCCTCCTCGACGTCGACGGCAGCTCGTCCGCCGCCTCTTGCTGACCCGCTAGCTTGAAGCATGCAAAGCAGCCCACCATGATCTATCATCCGTCTCCACCGCTCGGACAGGATGGCGATTGGCATTGACCGGCGGCATGCATGGATGCATGTGTTTTGGTGACGACAACTGATTACTTGACGGACCAAATTAAGCAGCTTACCATGATCTCTTGTTTATTGGCATAGCAGCGAGAAACCAAAATTAGTAATCCCCTTATATACCTGTGGTCAATATAGAGTACCTCCACTATGCATCTCCCTGTATGCTTTTCGTGCCTCTCATCCACATTCACTCATGAGCTAAGAGCATCCCAAGAGACTCTCCAAATAATTTTGCAAAGCTAAATTTAGCCATTATGAAAGAAAAAAAAGCCTCCAACAGACTCTCTACCTGGTTTTCCAATTTGGCTAGCTCTGCATCCCTTCCCCTCCACTCGCTACTGTTGGACAGCCTGCGCCGCTCGGCATCCGGGCGGTTGGCTCGCTCGAGGCTTCCTTCCCGCGCGTTGTGCCGCCAATTACCCGCAAAAATAGACCCTGTCCCGCGTGACCTTCCATTGACTTTCGCCGACAGAGCACAGGTTGCCTCCCACCACGCCTTGCTCCAAGGACAGCTCCCCCACCTCTCAGCTCTCGCAGGCATCCTGGGGCTCATCTCATCTTGTTTGTTCCCCGTCCCTGTCCCTCTCAGGCGCCCTCATGTCCCGGCCGTCGCGTCCTCCTGTTCCGGCGGCTACACGCGGGAGGTACGGCGCACGGTATTCTCAGATTCCCCAGTTCGCTGGTAGTTCCATGGGTCAAGGGAGCCAAGATTCCGATGGTTGCGAGGAGGTCATGAATTTGGATTGGCTGGAAAACGAAGGGATGGGGCTGCTGCGCCGACGGGTGGCGCCTCCCACCGGATTCAGTGCCCAGATGCAGCAGTTCTCTTTCCTAGTTGGTAGGCAGCCACCGCAGTTCCCCTTCCCAGGTGCAGACCAGTTCTACAGTGAGGAGGAATTTTCCGGTGAGGCCTTGTTTATTTTTATCTGGTTTCTCAGTTTGTTCAAAGCATTGTGTTCCTCTGAGTAAAATTGGTTTAGTTCATAGAAAGAAAATCTAGAGATGAATTATCATGATTATTGTTTATATCTTTCTCCTGTATTGTACGGATGAATTTTGGTATTTTTTGTACTCGAGGGTTGAATTATGAATGTCCTCTTATTTGGGAATAATTGCACTCGGAAGTGATCCTGTATAGTAATTTTAGAAGGTGATGTTTGGCTCTGTCATCATCAGTAATAGCAATTTGCTTGGGCATAATACATTTTTCTAGTTTTAGGGTGACATTTAGATTGGAAATTAATATTATTGTTTGTTTTGCAGCGTCGATGCAAGGCAATGGGCAAGGTTAGTTTTTTCAATTTTATTCTTGTTGCTGTGCAGCTGTTATGCTTCCAGAGAGCAATGCATTTGCTCTGTTCCTTTGGTAGTTCGTTTACAGCAGTTCATCATGCTATTGAATTTGTTTCCTGCACTTGTAGAACAGGCTGAGGTTACTTGAGGCATGGATATGCATCAATCAAGTCTGATTGACATAGCAAGGATGAACTCTTTCTTGTAGTGTAGTTAACTCTTGCTTGATTGTCACAGGTGCCATGGCTTCAGGGGGATATTACACTGACCTGATTGAAACTGGCTTAGTTGATGGCCAGTCTGATAATGCACCTCCTGCTCAGAAAGAAGTAGCACAAGATGAGGTCCAAGCAGCAGGGAAAGGAATTCCAAAAAGATCAAAAAATTTCACAATTAAAGAGGATGAACAACTTGTGAAATCATGGCTAAATGTGAGTTTGCATCCTGTGAAAGGTGTGGACCAATCACGTGCAACATATTGGAAATGGATACATGCACATTTCCATGCCCACAAGGATTTCTCGTCTGATCGCATGAAAGGGTCTCTGATGAACCGTTGGTCTGGTATACAACACGATGTGAACCTCTTTGCTGGTTGTCTTTCCAAGATTGAGAACAGAAATCAAAGTGGAGTTACTGTCGATGACAAGGTTTGATGACACACCTTTCTGTTTTTTGCAATTGTATTTGATTTGGATGCACCTCACAAATTTGTCTTTGTCCATTATGTAGCAAGCTAATGTATTGAAAATGTTTATTAAAGAAGACAAGCAGCATAGGCAATTTCCATACATGCATTGTTGGAAATTATTGAAAGGGACAGCTAAGTGGGCAGATAGGCAGAAGCAGATGGAAACCCAGAAGACAGTAAGCAAAAAGCAGAAGGTTGTAGCCAATTCAAGTCCTGCATCGGCTCCTGCATTGCTGGCTGCTGCTACTGCTGATGAGAATCAGCATTCCAATAATACACTTCAGAGACCTCCTGAGCAGAAGAAGGAGAAGCAGAAATTACGACAACATTCTAGCATTGAAGCATTGGATTATCTTTTGGCAAAAAAGAAAGAAGTCAATGCAGAGAAGGAGTTGAAGAAAGAGGAGAGGTTGAAGAGAGCCTTTGCATTGCAGGAAGAAAGGATCAGATTGGAGAAAGAAAAACTTGGGTTACAAAGGGACCAATTTGAGTTCAACAAGAGAGAATTTGAGTTTAAAAAAATTAGAAGAAGAGAGAATTATGAAAGTCGACACAAGTCACATGAGCCCTGACCAGCAACAGTACTACAAAATGCTCAAGAATGACATATGTCCAAGTCGCCTAAATAATTAGATGTGTTCATGTCTTTATTTTCTAGTTACCCTTTGTATATATTTAAAAGTAGTTGTTGTCAGATGCCACATTTGCATACTTGTCTATTAATATATTTGCAGTACTTGTTCCTAGAAAGACACATGTGAATATTGCATCCCTCTTCTTGTCACAATCAGATTGAGACATGGCCTTCTGTATGAGTCTGTTCATGAACCGATTGAAAATACAAAATCATAATAGCCTTGTGCACACTCTATTATTCAATAACTCAATGAAAATACAAATATTTATAAAAGTGAATTCGAATAAAAGCATCAAACAATTATTTCCTAACAGTAAGTAAAATCATTCAACAATAATATTCTTATATAGATCTGGATGATTTTGCCACAGGTGCTCAATAAGGTCAGCTTAAAATTGTGCATGAGTTTCTTTGTCCTGAATGTTCTTCTAATTTTGAATGAACTCCTCTAGTTCAGGTGTACGATCATGTGATATTTTCACCTTTTCTCCCATGTCATCATAATTAAAATCTGTTGACACCGTTTTTTGACACGTGTCAATATAAGCCGAAAACTGTGCCGATCGGCAAGGGAGTGGTTGTGCTTTTAAGCTTACTTTGCTTTGAAGTATGGCTAACAGATGGTTGCCGATGAAAGTTAATATGATCTTGCCGATGAGAGCAGAAGGCTGTTGCCGATGGAGAGAGAGGCATGGTTGCCGATAGAAAACAGAGCTGAAGAACGTGGAAAGCAGAGCTGAATCATTATCGATGGGTTTTGCCGATGGAATCTACAGAGATGAGGAGGGTGCCGATAGAGGTTTCATCGTAAGCAATGGATAAGGAAACTGGCAA
>CM041632.1:109417-146264 GCA_023333625.1 Bothriochloa decipiens
AGGAGCATGTTGAAAATGATACATGTTTTGATTCCATTGTAGTATCGACATCAATTACTAATATTTCAATAATATTATAACTTTATTGATGGGATGGTACACTGAAGAATCAGGCTTGTATGATATAAAACATAAATGATTGAGATGCACATACATGTTATCCTTTGAGGTGAAGACATGACTGAGCTAGGGTCCAAGTGCTCTAGAATTAGGCAGAATCCGCACATGAGGTAAGGTGTCTGTTAATTATCTTTACCCTGAACCAGTGCTTCCAATTAGTAAATAATATGTTCTCCTATTCAATGACATCCAAATTTAATTGGGTCAAAAATGACATCCAAATTTAAGGGTAATATATGAACATTAGTTATATTATCATTCATTGATCATGTCGCATGTGCGATTTCACATGAAATTTCAAGAACTCAAATTTGCTTAGCCTGATTTCGTACAAACTGGAATCATTTGGCGTTGGTTCCACATCTCTACATATTGTTGTTGGACTAATGGCCGCATTGGCTTTGCTTTTGCCATGGGTTTAGTCAGCTCTGTACTAATTATTTCGTTATGGGACTTCCACTCTGATTTGTATTCTGACATTATTCATAAGTAGCCTTCCAAATTATGCTCCTTTTCCTATCTGATTTTACAGGAACTTCAGGTATTCCGTGGTTGCAACATGTTGAGCTTTACATTCTATCTCTACTTATGCAGATTTGAGTCCCGTGACCTAGCATTTGTCTAGGCAGTGCTCTTACACAGATAAGATAAAAAATAAAATTTGAAAAACTGTACTCTTACTGTTGTTCGATCATATTGCACATAGTATCACAACTGTATCATACAAGGTGAACTCTCATTTCTATTCACAAGATTGGAACTAGACAATTAATAGGTTGTATCAAAGTTCTTTCTGTAATTTACTATATTTCTCTGAATTTACAGTATCTGCATGCAAAGCCACTAGTGAAAGTAAGGTCATTTTCAGGCGTCTCTTAAAGCAGCCACATTAACTAGTAGTAATAAGAAAGTTTGGTTGGACTCGAGATGCTACTGGAGTTGGTGCTAGTCATACGTAGCTTTACATGCTGTGGCTTTATTCCAGCTTGCTTTTGTTTGCATAATAACTTTAAGCAAGCTGTCCTCTGCATACATAATACAATGTTGAATGTGGGCATGGAGATGCATGTGAAGTGTGAATGGGCATCATGCATGCAGATGCAGCACAAAAGGAATTGAATCGGCCAGAGGAAAGAAATGGTATTGCTATGTATTGGTGGCCATGATCCATCCAAGTGCAATCCTAATCCCAATCCAGCAGTACGTAGATTGGCCTTTATTTGTTGTTGGCCATGGCCATCTTGGCCTGGTTGGCTGGTTGAGATCTACCGGGCTCGTTCAGTCTGCTTTACTTGCTTGGTCGGTCCCCTTGCTCTGGTCCCATCAACATTCATGCATTCTCCCTCAATTGAACCAAACAGCAGCTGCTGCTGCTGCTGCTTTACAGTTAACGAGCGGCTTTTACCTTCTCCTTTTTCTCTCTGCTGTTCCTGTGCGCCTGTGGCTTGTGCTGTGACCAAATAATAATCAATCAATCCATGGCTCCTTGCCCGCTTACCTTTTGATTTTGGGGTCTCTCGTTTATTTGCGTTCCCATTCCCACTGACGCCCGCGAATATGCGATGCCGACTGCCGCTTTATTAGGACACTGGCAGGCAGGCAGCCCTGACCTGAGTGCGCAGCAGCAGGATCCGGCCTTTCCCATGCCTTCCTTTTCGTTTCTTGGATTGCATCGGAATCGAATTGAGGGCTCGATCGAGGCAGCCGGCACCGGCAGCCAGCTCCTCCTCCTAGTGCCTGTGCAGTTGTGTGCCTGCTACGGCCTACTGTACGCTATCCACTCTCACTACCATAGGTTGGCTATTATTACTTCGCCTGTAAGGAATTGGAGAAGGTTACGGACGAGCGAGCGAGAGAGAGGTTAAGGATGCAATTATTTTAGCGTGAGAAGAGAATTCAATTCATTCATCGGCAGGCAGGCAGGCAGGCAGGCAGGCAGACGTACGATGGCATCAAGCAGCTGGTGCCGCTGCCGGCCTCTTCGTCTCAATCTCTCCCATTCCTGCTGCGGCGGCTTCCTCTTGGTCCTCGTCGCCGCCGCCGCCGTCTTCTTCACCACCTCCGATGCTCAGGTGCCTGGTGAGTAGAATCAGATAAGATATTCAGGTGACTATCTAGTACGTAACTGACACCACAGATTAGGCTTCGTCAGCATCGACTGCGGCGGGTCCGCCAACTACACGGACGAGCTGGGCCTGCAGTGGACGGGCGACGCCGGCTGGTTCCCCTTCGGGCAGACGGCCGCCATCTCCGTGCCCTCCGAGAAGCGCGCGCAGTACTCCACGGTGCGCTACTTCCCTGCAGCCTCGTCCACCAATACCAGCAAGAAGCACTGCTACACGCTGCGCGTCCGCACCCGCACCCGCTACCTCGTCCGCGCCACCTTCCTCTACGGCAACTTCGACAGCAGCAACGTGTTCCCGGAGTTCGACCTCTACCTGGGCGCCTCCCACTGGTCCACCATCGTCATCTACGACGACGCCAAGGTCGTCACCAGGGAGGCCGTCGTCCTCGCCGCCGACCCCGCCCTCAGCGTCTGCCTCTCCGCCACGGGGACGGGGCAGCCCTTCATCTCCACGCTGGAGCTTCGCCAGCTCAACGGCTCCCTCTACTACACCGACTACGAGGCCGACGCCTTCCTCGCCCTCTCCGCCAGGATCAACTTCGGCGCGCCCACCGCCGACCCCGTCAGGTACCCGGACGACCCCTACGACAGGATCTGGGAGTCCGACATGGTCAGGAGGGCCAACTACCTGGTGGACGTCGCCGCCGGCACCGTCAACGTCTCCACCGACAGGCCCGTCTTCGTCGCCGCCAGCGAGAGGCCACCGCAGAAGGTGATGCAGACGGCGGTCGTCGGCTCCCTCGGCGAGCTTACCTATCGCCTTGACCTCCCGGGCTTCCCGGGCAACGGCTGGGCCTTCTCCTACTTCGCCGAGATCGAGGAGTTCGTCGTCCCCGAGACGCGAAAGTTCAAGCTCTACATCCCGGGCCTGCCGGACGTCAGCAAGCCCACGGTGGACATCGGCGAGAACGCGCCGGGAAAGTACCGCCTCTACGAGCCAGGCTTCTTCAACATCTCGCTGCCCTTCGTCCTCTCCTTCGCCTTCAGGAAGACCAACGATTCATCCAAGGGGCCCATTCTCAACGCCTTCGAGATATACAAGTACATCCACTTCGATCTCGGCTCGCCAGATGGTATGCATTCTGTCATGGTCATTGCATTGCTTGGTCCATGTTCTAGCATAATTATGATTTCGATCTCGGCTCCCCAGATGTTATGGATGCCATTGTGACTGCTAATTGGTCGTGTCTTGCATTGCATTGCAAATTTGTTTTTTTTTTTTCGAAAGATCGCATTGCAAATTTGCAATTGCTTATTGGTCCATGCATATGTCCTCATGATTTCCATGCTATACATACTACCACTGCTGCAGCACCTGTGATGGCAAGCCTGGCGTCGCGTTGCCCGTTGGCTGATTGGGCGATGGAAGGTGGTGATCCCTGCCTACCTTCACCCTGGTCTTGGGTCAAATGCACTTCAGAAGCACAACCAAGAGTTGTTTCCATGTATGTAATTGACGAACCAACTCAGCTAACTTTCATCTCGATCTGAGCCACTGACAATATATAATCGATCTGCTGTCATCATTCAGAAATCTTTCAGGAAAGAACTTGACGGGGAACATACCACCCGAAGTAGCGGCTTTGCCATGCTTAGCAGAGATGTAAGCTAGCTAGCAATCGATTCTGTTCTACAGTCCATGGGTTAACTTGTTGTATACATGTATGGTCCATCCAACGCTAGCTTGCATTGGTAATATTAATCTGCATGTTTAATTCATTGCAGCGGACTTGCTAATAACATGTTGACGGGCCCAATCCCTGATCTCAGTGGCTCCTCCAACCTATCCATCATGTGAGGATCAGAGCTACAGTAGTACAAATTTTGGTTCGGTTAATTTATTTTCTTAGCCGGCTCATCTTTTTCTCATGACCTTTCCACGTTAAAATGCATGCAAAGCAGTCATTTCGAAGACAACCAACTGACTGGAAATGTTCCTTCATACTTTGGCAGCTTGCCAAAACTAAGCGAGCTGTAAGTGGTCCTTACCTGATCAAACATTACTGTATATTGGAAGTACCTACATACCTGAAATGAGAAAGCTCAACTTATGTATGCACATACTTTGAAACTTTAGTTTATTTGATAGATTGCCTTGCTTTTTATACATGTTACTTGTAATAATAATAAGCATCCTTCTGGCTCATGCTACTAAGGAACTACTTACTAGCTAGTATGTGACATGTATAGGCCAAGGCAGTCTATGAATTTGTTTGTTGGTTAAAAAACTTCCAATTTTTCTTCTAATTACCTAATAAATAATTAAAGTTACAATCAATATTTCTTTTCACCAATACAATAATGCAGGTACCTTGAAAACAACAAGCTGTCTGGATCCATTCCCAGGGCTCTGCTAAGCCGAAGCATTATTTTCAAGTGCGCAGCATTCTCTTCTCTCCGATATGATATTTAATTTCTTTTTCTCCTAGTCCTAACTAGCGTTACACTGAATCCCACTCCCACCAGACTGCGGTTTCATTTCTACTACTTGATCGAGTAAATTTAGCTATCATTCAGCTAATAGTATGTACATTTTCAGCTACTCTGGGAACATGTATCTTGGAATAGGGAAGAAGCAAGAGAAGAAGCATGTAATCATCATTATATCTGCTCTGCTTGGAGCATCCTTGTTACTTGCAGCCGCCCTCTGTTGCTACATGCTGACTCGCAAAGCCATGAAGAGGGACTCTGCATCCTCAGCAGAAGGTCAGATCAAGATCACTACTTAATTTGTTGTTTCTGCTGTATGTATATGATTATGATTGCATCTTCAATATGTATATATATCCCTCTTGTCGACCTCGCGCGCTCTGGTTCTCTTTATGATTGATTGATAGATACACAGTAGTACAATCGAACTTGCATTGATGCATGCTCCAGTGTTTGGTTAAAAACTAACTCAACCTCAGCGACGACATTGATGCAGGAGGTCCACATGACGACGATGTCGTTGCAGAGAAGGTGCTGCCTGCAGAGCAGAACAAGAAGTTGCAGAAATATCCAAGCACGCAGTTGCAGTCGAGTGGAAGAATCGCCACCCAGACGGCTCATCCCTACAGACTGTCTGAGCTCGAGGCAGCGACCAACAAGTTTGCGAGCAGGATCGGTTCAGGAGGGTTCGGGATAGTGTACTACGGGAAGCTGAGTGATGGGAAGGAGATTGCTGTGAAGGTGCCTAGCAACGATTCGTACCAGGGGAGGAAGCAGTTCTCAAACGAGGTGGCTTTGCTGTCGAGGATACACCACAGGAACCTAGTGGCGTTTCTAGGCTACTGCCATGAGGATGGGAGAAACATTCTGGTGTACGAGTTCATGCACAATGGAACGCTCAAAGAGCAGCTGCATGGTAACCCAGCTCGACGATCTATATCTCCTCTGATCCATCGGCATCGGCTATATATGTCATTTGACTGATGGACTTGCAGGGCGCGACAAGCACATTAGTTGGATCAAGCGGCTTGAGATTGCCGAGGATGCTGCGAAAGGGATCGAGTATCTCCACACTGGATGCACGCCATCGATCATCCATAGAGACATCAAGACGAGCAACATCCTTTTGGACAAGCAAATGAGAGCCAAGGTGTCCGACTTTGGGCTCTCCAAGTCGCTGGCAGCGGAGGGGAAGGAGTCTCACGCGTCAACCAACGTGAGAGGGACACTGGGCTACCTGGACCCGCAGTGAGTAGCTCTGTTCGAATCCAATCCAATCCAATCCCTGAGCCTGAATGTTTATTTCATTCATTCATTCTAGCTAATTTCCATGGACGTGCTCTGTCTGAATCTGAATTTGAACCATCAATCAAATCAGGTACTATATCTCTCAGCAGCTGACTGAGAAGAGCGACATGTACAGCTTCGGCATCATCCTGCTGGAGCTCATCTCCGGCCGGCCTCCCATCTCCACCATCGCCTTCGGCGACCACTTCCGCAACATCGGGCCGTGGGCCAAGTTCTACTACGAGAGCGGCGACATCGAGGCCATCATCGACCCCTCCATCTCCATGGCGGGCGAGTATCAGGACGTGCAGTCCGTGTGGAAGATCGCCGAGGCGGCGGTGCGGTGCATTGACGTGGAGCCCCGGAAGCGGCCCTGCATGCCTGAGGTGGTCAAGGAGATCCAGGACGCCATGGCGCTGGAGCGGGCGGCGGCGGCGGTGGACACGACCAACAGCAACAGGGGGCTCGGCGGCTGCCCCTTCTCCCCCGCGGCGGCGAGCGTGAGGTCCGGCGGGACCATGAGGTCGCACGACATGGTCATGGACAACCTGCTGCTCATGGACGACGACGACGACTCCTCCACATCCTTCTCCGGCTCCGCCGTCAGCAAGCTCAAGTACCCGGAGCTGCGATAGCTAGTAGAGTAGGTACACAGAGCGGCTTTTATTTGACTTCTGACTTGGAGAGCGTTGCAACCAGTTTGAAATCGCCCCAATTTGGTTTGTTCGTAAGTGTAAAATGTAATACTTACTCCAAGAATCTGGTTTTTTTTTTTTGTAGGATAGGACTAGGAGCATCGAGCATATATATTTTCAGTATAATCTCGTCAATCTGATTCTGTCTTTTTTAGAATCATCAATCTGAATGGATCTGATAATAATCAATCTTTCTAGTAAGCAATTCTGTGGAGGGGCCGCGGCCCAAAAGAAAAGAGAGGAGTGGGCAAGAACTGGGCCGGACCGCTTCCAACCGTAGTGCTCAAAAAAAAATGTGAGCGGGGGCATTGTGGTCCATTCACACAGGAGGGGATGCGCGGATGGCGGGCCCGAGGCGGCGTTAGGGTTCCATCGACAACGCCGTCACTGGCATTATCCTCTCGCATCATCACCCCCCCACCGCTAACTCTCGTCTCGTCTCGAGCTAAAACCCTTGCTCTCCCCGCCCGCCCATTTCCTTCTCCCCTCCGCGGCGCTGCTACTCCGGCGGATCGGATCGGATCGGATCGGATCGGATTGGCGATCCATCGCCGGCGGATCGCGCCGCCTACAAGGTTTTGTTGCGGGATCGGATCGGATTAGCGGTCGATCTGTCGCGCCTGCTGCTACAAGTTTTTATTTCCCATGGGGATGGAGATGGAGATGGAGATGGAGATGGAGATGGAGATGGAGATGGAGGTCGAGGTGGAGATGGAGGTCGAGGTGGAGACGGATCCCGATCCCAATCCCAATCCCAATCCTAATACTTCCCCTTTGGCTGCCGACGACGCCACCGCCACACCCTCAGGCGAGGCCAAGGCCTGCGCCGACTGCCACACCACCAAGACGCCGCTCTGGCGCGGAGGACCCGAGGGACCCAAGGTCTGGTTTTCCATCCACCATCAGTCATAGCATTTCCTTCCGGCCGGCCGGTTAATCACTCTTTCTATTTGTTTATTTATAATCCTGGGATCATCATGTTTGTTTTCCCCCTTGCTGCTGCTGTTCCCTGCAGTCGCTCTGCAACGCCTGCGGCATCCGCTACCGCAAGAGGAGGCAGGCGCTCGGTCTCGACGCCGCCGCCGCTGACGATCAGCAGCAGCCAAAGAAGAAGGCCGCCGCCGATCCGCAGCAGCAGCAGCAGGACCAGCATCATCACCTGAGAAAGAAGACAGCTGCGGCCGCCGATCCACAGCACCAGGATCAGCATCAGCATCAGCTGAGAAAGAAGGCACCTGCCGCTGCCACCGATCCACAGCAGCAGGACAGAAAGAAGTCGGCCGCCGCCGCCGCCAGCAGCACCAACAACAAGAAAGACAAAGACAAGGAGGAGAACAAGACGAAGAAGAAGGATCAGAAGGTCACCGTGGAGCTCCGCGTGGTGGGCTTCGGCAAGGAGGTGATGCTCAAGCAGCGCCGCCGGGTGCGCCGCAAAAAGTGCATGAGCGAGGAGGAGAGGGCCGCCAACCTCCTTATGGCGCTCTCGTCGGGCATCATCTACGCCTCATGAGGGAGGAGGCAGTGATGGTCGATCGACCCTTTGGCTTTCCTCCCCCTCTCCTGATTCCAATTCTTGTTCCTTGTCTTCTGCTAGGCCTAAAGCAGAGTAGTAGCCTTCCCTCCCCATTTTTTCCCCTGCTCGCTTCCTATCTACAGTATCTTCCTCTTCCTCGTAGTAGTAGGTCTAGCTAGACTCTAGCCAATCAATCACTCTCTTGACTCGATCTATCTATCTCTTAGGTTCTTGGGCAAGTTATTAGTACCAGTAGCGAAGCTGAACAGGACTCATCCCCTGCTAATAAACCCATTCAATCTTGTGATGATGTACTTGCTCAGCTGTAATGCACTAGTATATTGTAATGTAATGTATGCAGTGCAATGTTACCTGACTGGGAGTGCTGGTGTTCTCCTAGGAGCATCAGATCAACTTCCAGTTGCAGCAACAGCAACGTCGTCTCTTTGTTGCAACGGACAATGAGGCCTTCTTCATCTGTGCAGGCGCTAGTTACCGTTGCATGGCTGTTTTGTTGACCTTGCATCGATTTGGCAACTGCAGTAATGCAGCATCGTATCATATGTCCTTGCTGCGGAATTCCACTGAATTCTTCTTGCACACTCTTGGCATTCCTCTTATGGTGGGGCTATGCCCTTGTTGCTGACGAGTCCCATCCTCATCTGGTCCTTACTAGTTATAGGAAGGGACTGAATGTGGCAAGGCAAGCTGTGCTGCCTAGACAGGAGCAGGAACCCTGATGTGCCTCGGATAGGGATAGCGTAGTATTTCTTCTGCTGCTGGCGGTGGCGAAGACAACCAAACCTGCTTTCCGACATCATTTCAGTGATTTTATTTGACTTCACTACACCCACGAAATTAGCTTTTTGATATGATCTCAGTCCAAAATCCTCAAATTATATACCTGTCATAATAATAAAGCAAATTAAATGTACATAGTTAAAAGGTTCCGAATAGTCATAACAGTGTCGGCTATATATATATAAAATAGGGTGCGTTTGGATGGCGACCACAGGATGCCACGCTATGCCGCACCTATCGCGCAGCACCTGTGGCATGCGTTTGCTTCGTGCCCATAGCTGTGGCTGCCACAGACTTGCCATGCATGAGCTAGTTCAATTTTGTTGTCAAAACTTGCCGTAATTGCGGCGGCCATTTTATAGGCCGCATGTTCGGCATGCCGCAGACTTGGCCTGGCATTGTGTGGACATCATCCAAACGCACTCTAGGATCTTTTAGTATTCCAAAAGCATTCAACAATATTTACCTTGCTTATATATTACTAGTAAAACATGATAAGTTCTGATATTTTTTAAACCTTTGTTAAAATATTTCAGCATTTTTGGTGTACTAGCTGAAAAATTTCACAAAAAATGACTAATTAGGTCTTTTGGCATTTAGTATGAGTGTATTTTGAAAATAATTAATGCACAATAATTATAACTAAAATGCTTCATCACAAATGGGTTTCTAGATATCTTCGGAGTGATTTTTGTGAACTAATTTCATTTAGTTTATGGTTCATATCGTGTCTTGAGCTTCATGACTCGCACATGATCATGTCCACTCCATTACCTTATATACCCTGGGGTCTAAACAACTTAGATTCGCCAAGTGCATTAAGTGAATCATATACTCTCATCCACCTACTTACACTTTCATCTTCTTCACGTAATATTCTCTCCAAAACCACTTACTCTTTAGTCTTTGTTTCATGTAAAGGATCAAATCCACTTTGCACATTAATTGAACCACGTACTCTCAGCAACCCATTTACAATTTTGCTTCACCTAATACTCCCACCATCACACTTACTTTTTGCCCTTGTTTCAAGTAAAAGGACTTAGATCCATTTTGGACACTAGTCAAATCATATATTTCCAACAGCCTACTTATGTTTTTGTCCTCGCTTCACCTAACTAACCCATTTACTCCAGGTAAAAATACTCATATTTACTCTATACGCCATGTGAACCACATGCACCTACCAACCACTTACGTTTCTTTAAGCTAACATGGATGTCATGGAGGAGGTGACAGGGATGCAAGTTGGAAAGGCTCACAACAAGGTTGGAGGCAAAGATATAAATAAGGTTTATGTTTTGCGGATCATAAAGTGTTTAGTGGTTGAGAAATGATATGATTGATAGGGTAGATAACCTTATTGTCAAGAGAGAAAAATTCAATTGCTTTTGCGGTTGTATAGCGCCACTTGTGAGGTCTAACATAGTATTGCATTTAGACTCGAGTGGTATTTTGCATAACTTATGACAAAACTCTGAAAAAATGTTTGAAAATAGAAAATACTAACTAAGGAATAAAGGTGTTGATCATCCAAGTACAGGGTGATAGCCGATTGATCGACACAGGATGACCTAGAGGTGGCGGCAATGAGCAAGGGGAGGTCATGGGCAGATGACAAACTAGTTTAGGTAAATTAACTTGGAGGGTCCTCACATTACCCATCACAAAACTCGCCTTACACACAAATATAAGCTACCGTAGACCCTTTTCAAACTAGGTCAAATGTCAAACAAGCGCATACACTCTACTCATATGACTATCTCTAAAAAATCAATATATTATGAGATTGGTAAATAGAGCATCTGGGGGCATGCCACCTTATGAAGTCAAAGACTCATATAGATTGGTATGTTACACCACGAGTAACCTAAATAGCTATGAGCTATACTTCATTTCACTATGTGGGTGTCATTTGTTTTTAGGATTGGTGTGACTAGGGTAATAAGGGCCCACACAAACAACTTCGTATTATGTTGAACACCTATAATTTTTCTTTTTTATATATGTAATATGTAATGTATACAATGTATATTCTTATATTTATATTAGGAAAAGCAAATATTTGTTTTGAGGGTAGGAAAAAACGAAGATGACAGCATTTTCAGAAGTTCAGCCCAAAAGGATTGGCCCCAATTTTCTCCTGTAGCCGGTCCCTTCCTATCGCACACGCGCTTCTGCTTCTCCCGTTCCAAACTCTAGTGGGCGCCTGTAGCCGACGGGCGACGGTGTGTGATCCTCCGGCGTGTGCGGTGCCAGGAGCGGGCGCTGGGCGGCGGGACGGGGAGCCGCGGCCGGCGCGCTCCGCCTAGGCGGCCCGCGGCAGATCCGATCGATTGGAGTCTTCGGTTCAGCCTCGATCGATTGCTAGGATCAGAATTCAGAAATGGCTATGCAGGCCGCAAGCAGGCTAGCGTCCTGGAGCCTCCAACGACGCCTACTCGTTCCCTCTCAGACTCAGGCCCCAAGCATCCCAACCGCGGCGGCGGCCGCAGCGTTCCTCCACTCCCACGCCACCAGCCTGGGTACACATTGCTCGTGTCCATTGTTCCCGCTTATACAGATAGATCCTAAAATCCCGTGGTTCATCAGGGTACAAGCAGGTGCGCGAAGAGGATAAGAGCAAATTGGTTGGCAACGTGTTCAGCATCGTGGCCTCCATAGGCTGTGGAAGGACAGGTTGCTGCTGCTTACCCTTTCCGTTGCTTTTATGCAGGGGTTTCTTCACAATCCAACCAGCGCCCTTTATATCACTCAAATTCTGTTCCTTTTCTTTCAGGCTTATTTCCAAGCTGAACCCCTTTCCCGGGATGAAGCATCTCGATGTGGCTGGTGGAACAGGTAATACTCATCCCCTTCCCTCATTGAATTCATAAACAAATACAAACATTTTACCAGTATCACAAACATTGTTAGTTCTATCTTAATTCTTCCGTTCAATCTATGTATGTAATAACCAGTATATATTGGTAGTTAGTCCTTCCGAGAGACCAGCATTATTTTCGTACAAATGTTAATCAATGCTACCATAGTCCTTTCAGTTGCTACAATGTTTCTTGTTTTCTGCTCTCTGTTGAAAAGTTCTATTGCCAGGAGCTTTTGTACTGGCAGAAATTCGATAGGGAAAAAAATGATGACTGTTCATATCATTGTTATGACTTCAGGCGATGTTGCATTTCATGTACTGAAAAGAATTAAGAGTGTAAGTCACAGAGCTATGCAGGGTACTCTTACTGAAACCGAAGAAGACACCCACATTTATGTCTGTGACATTAATCCAAATATGCTAAATGTTGGGAAAAAGCGTGCTGCGGAAAGAGGTCTCAAGCATGAACTTTCTAATATATGTTGTTGTCTCGATCTCAAGTGTGGGTTATGTTGTTCAACAGTTGATTTTCATTTTCAGGGTATAACAAAGAACATTGTCTTAGCTGGATACAAGGAGATGCAGAAGCTCTGAGTTTTGAGGATGGATCTATGGATGGTTACACTATCGCATTTGGGATCAGAAATGTGACGCACATTGAGAAAGCTCTATCAGAAGCTTACAGGTTCGCTAATTTAGAAAACTAACAATTATTGTTGCTCATGTTTCAAGTATTTCGCGAGCTGGATGTCCCCACTGTTTCAACTTCAATCTCTGTGTCTATTCTTCGTGCTGTATCGTTTGATTAAGTTTTTTATCTTCATGTGCAGTATCATGGATTAAGCGTTTTATGTTCTACCATGTTTGCTTAGTTGATGGTTCTGAAATTTCATTAATGTCATATCAATTGGCATATTTCAGAATCTTTTTGCTTAGTTGATGGTTCTAAAATCTTATTGATGCCACATCAAATTGTCTTGTTTCAGGGTTCTAAAGCGAGGAGGGAGGTTCCTATTCTTGGAGTTGAGTCATGTGAATGTACCTGTTTTTAAAGAGATGTAAGTTTCGTCATTCATGTTTATTTGTCTTCATAGGATTAGCTCATACGCAGGAGGATGCCTTTAATATTCTCATTCATGCAAGATAGAAAAGATAAACAAGAAAAGTTATGATTTATGGCAACCATGTTGACAAAGTGCCAGCTGTAGCCCTGTGTTAAACAATGTTCAAGGGTGTCCGAATTCCTATCTGTTTAATGTCAATGGAAAAGGCTTTCAGTAATGTAGTAGCTCTTCTGTTCCTTGATTTTTCTTATGTAATGCTGCCCTTGCCTAGGGCCTTGTGAACAGTGTGAGGTTTTCTTTTCTAATGTCGGCAGTGGAAAAAGTAGAGCTAGTGTTTTGTCCTACATTATCTTTTCTGTTCTCTTTCAAATTTGCTGCCCTTTTTTCAGCTATGACATTTACTCGTTTTCTGTGATTCCAACTATTGGAGAACTGGTTGCTGGTGATCGGCAGTCATATCAATACTTGGTTGAGAGCATCCGTCGGTTTCCAAATCAGGTAATAGTGCTGTGAGTTGTTAGCACTTGTTATCGGCAAACATGAACATATGATTACATTTTTTTTTTCTTGGAATGTCTACATCAGCCATCTTCGGGTTTATGCAAGATTGATTGGTACCTCACAAAACAGGCATAGTGTTTTTTCTGGGTTAGATGTTAAGCTAGAAGACTGGTGAGTGACTACATCCTGACGAGACTTGTACCTTTGCAGGAAAAGTTTGCTCAGATGATTCAGGAAGCCAGATTCCAGAGGGTGGACTATGAGAACCTCGTGGGTGGTGTAGTTGCCATTCATTCTGGATTGAAATTGTAGAGTAATAATGAGCTGAATGAGGACGGGATGTTTTGCATCATGTATGCACCTCCTAAAAATAGTGTAAGCTGAATCATGCACGACCAATGTGCATTTGATTTTGAAGTGGGTTGTTCTTCAAAATGTAACGAACGATAGCTAAGATGCCGCCTACTTCGTTCTCTGATGGTGTGTTTGTTTATGGAATTACTTCATGTTTCATGGGTTCATCCCATGAATTTTGGTGGAATCAATTTTTTTTCATGTATCAACTAATTACTATTAGACCATACATAAATTTTACTATAAGTAGTATTTGTTAAAAATTTTCAACGAATTGTATAATATGTTCAACAAGCAGCTGTGGTGGTCGTCGGCACAATGACTTGTGAGATATAGCCTCTGAGCAGTAGTGCTGCGAAAACCGGCTGCAAGGCCCGCAGCATAGACCAAGACCACCCACAATGTTGCCTGAAGCCGATGCCTGAATGCAAAAAACGAGTTCAAGCACCGGATCACAACATTGCAGCTGCCGGTGCTTGAAAGAAATTTCCTGGCATCGTGTCAAGTTCGTGCCTCGTTGCCAAGTCTGACATGCACAGACGAGGAGAGAGGGAGATGGAACACAAGCCTGTACTCATGCAATAAAACAGTACTATTTTAGCCGGCCATACTCAGTACTAGTGCAAGCAAATTCCAAAGTAAGGAGATTTTGGGTCCCACACTCCCACGCACAGCATCGATGCAACACTATGAACATTTGTGATTCTTGGCATCGGCATGAGGTGGCTAGCATACCACTTCACATTTTAAGCACCGATAACGCTGCGGACTCAGAATCTGTCGCTAGCCACATATGTCATAATCCTTATTATGTTTAAGATTATAGTTCATTTTGACTTTCAAACGAGGCTCCTTTAATTTGGAGAAGTTTTTATTATTATTTTTTGACAACGTGAAAACATATAGAACTATTCTGATCGAGAATTTATTTGAACTTATAGTTTTTTCTAAAAAGCACTATCATCACAAAACTAAAAGTGAACTTTGACTTGGTATGAAAGAAGTATTCGCTATACGTATTTGTCCAAGCGAGTAGACCAGAATCTGCACACAGATGAATCAAGGAAACATTCCAGCTCCATTGACCTCGAACGTAGAGGGAAGGCGAAAAAAACCCGAAAAGCTCGATTGTCTCGTACTCGGGAAATTACATTTCTTAGCATCTGATCTGAGTCACCACGGTAAAAAAGACGTATCTAACAGAGCAAGAGCAAGAGCGAGCATGCTTGCTACCTTGGCAACTTGGCAAGAAACTTCATATCCACCGGCTGCTTCGGGAGCACCGGCGTGACACGGGCCAGCAGAGACGTCTTCTTGGGCTTGGCCGGGAAGAGGAACGACTGCAGTGGCACCGCCTTGGACTTGTTGGACGGCACGCGCCCCATGTTGCGGCCTCCATGGGCAGGCGAGCTGGAGTCGTCATCCTCAGCTCCGGCTCCAGCCTCGGCAGACCCTGCTGGCTGCGGCGGCAGGCTGACGCTCCTGTGCAGCTTGGCCAGCGCCTGCTCTACCTCCGCATGGAGACCCTTGATGTGGTCCAGCCCCGCCTGCAGCTCGTCTGCCACCCTGTTGTTCTCCTGCTGCATGTTGAGGACCTCCCCCTGGAACTTGGCAGCCTGGTACGACGTGAACTGAGCCTCCTCCGCCTCCGCCTCTGCAGGCTCCGTGTCCAGCGCCGCCGTGATCTCCTCCTGTATGTCGCACAGCGACGTGAACCTGCACTGCAGCTCCCCTCGTAGCATCGCGTTCTGCTCCGACCACACCTGCAGCTCCGTCTTGAACGCCCTCAGCTGCTTCTCCGTCGCCCCGTCCTGCTTGCCGTCTTCGTTGTTTATCAGCTCCAGCTTCCTCTGCAGGCCGTCGTACTTGTTCTGGAACTCCTGCACCCGCTGCAACGACGAGCTGAATTTCATCCAGAACTCGAGGTTCTCATCCAAGAGCGTGTCAATGTCCCTTCTGAACTTCTCTTCAAGAGGCGAGGCATTCTCTACCTCGGCGATTGCCGGCAGCCTCAGGTCCTCCAGGCTAATGCCCCCTTGCTCATCATTTGGCTTGCCGCTCCCTGCTGGTTGTGGTTCACCACCTTCTTGTTGGATGGCCGAACCCATCCTTATTAACCTTGAAATGGAAGAAACGCTTGGTCTCCTCTGATGGATAGACGAATAGCTTGGGGTCCTCCTGTGACCCCGGCGAGAGAAGCTACTAGAGCTCCTTTTGCATGAACCCTCACTTTCCCCTGCAGAGCTTGTGATTTCTTCACGGAGTGCCCGGATTTCATTCAGGCAATCCTGGTTCTTTTTCTCCATTTCTGCAAGCTTCCTCTTTGCATCCTTGTAGTCCTCAAGGAGTGAGGTGTACTCACCTAAGAGGACCTTCTCCTTATCGTCTAGACTATCTGTGAGCCTCTCCTTCAGCTTCATCATGTCAGTAACGGCATCAGCAGAAGACGATAAACCTTCCTTGCTCATCTCTTCCTGCTCATCACAACCTCCAAGGTTATCTGAAGAAATGTGACGAAGCCTCACCAATGAACCCCTCTCACGTGATATTTTGTCCTGACCAACGTCTAATTGTTGCTCGCTGCATTTAGTGCTACCTGATGATTCATCATTGGCTGCCACGAGTGCATCATTAGGATCATCCAGCTTGCCAACTTCAGACGCTGGCCCAGCATTTCCTGCGTGGGGTTCAGCAATTTGAAGCCCCACCTTCTCCGTGTCACAGCACTCATTTGATGATGGCTCTATAGGCTCAACTTGTGGTCCTTCATGGGACGTGTGTGCAGCAGATGCAGAATCGCAAACCGGTGATAGCAACAACCCTGATATATCATGGAATCTGCTTATTGCTTCTATGAAATTGGAACGGATTGTGCTTTCATCTTTGTGGAAGGAGCTTTCGAGAGCCTGAGCTCTGACAAGCTCCTCTTCTGCTTGCCTAAGCTTCTCGATCAGTTCACTTGATCCACTGGCCAGCTCAGTATTCTCATCCTCCAGGCTTTGCAAGGAATTCTCCAGCTCATTGTTTTCCTGACAAAGTCGATCAATCTGGGAGGTTTGTGATGAAACCATGAGGTCCAAGTCAACAACTTTGTTGACAATTTCATCAATCCTCTCTGTAACTTCTGTCATGGAGATGTTGCAGTCCCTCTCAAAGTGTTCCTTGATCTTGTCAATTATAGACTCCATGTCTATTGCACCTTGTTTGACATGGCACACATTCTCCATTTCCGCGCCATGGTTCTTTCGAGTGCTTTTCTCGGAAAAATCCAGAGAATCCGGTAGAGATTTTCCATGTTTGTTCATTATAGCCTTGAGCTTCTCTCTGAAAACCTTGACTCTTTCCGATTCTCCCACTGCTTGCCCCGCAGAAGCCTTCCGCTGTTCTTGCAGTTTGACAATAGTATCTTCGCAGGACTTGAGGGCAGTTGTTGTCATCAAGGCTCTGGCTTCATCATCTTCAATCACTGCGCTTTCATCAAACTTATCTTGAAAGTGACAAACTTGTTCCTGCATGTCATTGATTTCCTTCTCAAGATCCCAGTACTTTGCAATGCCGCTCTCATAGGAGCTTTTGATAAATTCTTTCTCGGTCTGCATGGCCAATATAGCTTTCTGTAGCCTGCTGATCTCTTCCCGTGCGTTCTCCTTATTGATTGGAGCTGACGTACTATTCTTTGCTCCTCCAACCATCGACCCAGGATGCTCTCCTTTCTTTTTCTTCATCAATCCATCAACAGTTGACTTGTGGATTTTGCGTGGATCAACTGGGGTGAACGCCTTTGGAATGTTATCATCCTCCTCTTCCAGCATTGCATACTGGACCTGGTCAGGAAAGGCTGTGGCAATGGTGTGATTTGCTTTGTGTAGCTCCCCTGACATGATGTCATACCGGTCAGCCAGAGCCCTGTATGCCCGATATACTTCTTCCACCTGAGTGATCACCTCAGGTCGCCTCTTGTAGTACATCTCTGCCCTCTTTGAAAAGGAATCGGCCTCCTCCCCAAGGAGCAAGAGCATGCACTTGACCCTGTGTTCCATATCTGCAAATAAGTAGCAAGATTAGTTGTTAGGTGCAAAAACATGCATATTATTTTACAGAGATCAGAAGTCGATACTCTAATTTTCGAAACAGGTGCTGATAGATTTAGAATATTCATATCTGGCACTGGGGCAAAGCAGGAGAATTGCAACAAAACTGGAGGTCAGCTGCCGTTCATCTAACCACCCATCCTCAAATCTGCTAACAGACTTGTAACACGAGGACAGGCAAGGAATGAATCGGCAAAAAAAAAAAAGGACAGGCAAGGAATGAAGGACATAAATAGGGATGTAAGTTGGCATGATGGACAGATGCATCACTAATTTGGAGACATTCTACATACTATTCTCAAACGATAAATGTCCATACTCCAAAAGCAAGAATCACACAGATAGGAAACACATCATGGTTGAAGAATCCACAAGATTGATCTGATTCCTTAACATGAAAAGTAATACACAAGATGAAACAACAGATGATTACCTTGGAGGTGGTTGTCGAGCCATTTTGACTGTTTGGTGCGGATGTGGCTTGCCCACCACCATGAATATGCACTACTCGCTGCCCGC
The DNA here is from genome assembly GCA_023333625.1 of Bothriochloa decipiens. Classification (NCBI taxonomy): domain Eukaryota; kingdom Viridiplantae; phylum Streptophyta; class Magnoliopsida; order Poales; family Poaceae; genus Bothriochloa; species Bothriochloa decipiens. Next base: position 127,784 of record CM041632.1, read on the forward strand.
TGCAGCATCCTGTCTCTTCCTCTTCGCCTTGTCCAAGATCCAATCTAGCGGCATTAATCTTTTCTTGACATGATAATTACCATGCGAAAGGAGAGGCTGGAGACAAAAAGAGCAAGAAAGGAGGAGGGAGGAGAGGTCATCGTCAGGCTGATAGCCAAGTCCTTTCATTGCAGATACACAGCAGTGGCTAAAAATAGGAAAGATGGTGAGAGGTTAAAGAAAGGAGAACACAACACAGCAGAAGCCCAAGCAAACTCATATATCAGGACTTTCCTTCCCACACCCCTTGAAGAGACATTGCCCAGTGGATAAGAGATGAAATTCTTAAAGTCTCACAATAAGACGCAACCCTCACAATAAGATGCAACCCACGCACGAGCACTTTGCAAAACACGGAGCTCGCCAACAAGTATATCTTTAGCCATGTCCTTTCGAAAATGATGCACATTCCTAGATGCAGAGTCATTAGCAATTTCAAGGTGCTGCAAAAAAAAAAGGAAATCAGGACCAGATTACTAGCGGGAAAGTATGTAAACATCATTGGACCTAAAATTGACTCCCCTCCAAACCCCACATGGTTAGAGTATGCATGCATACTGCATACCACCTCACATGCTCATCTTAACATGGTTTATGCAGAAGATTTAACCACAGGTGGCATGTCTAGACATTATTATATATGTTGAGATCCCATATATGTTAGCAATATCAAATGCCTAGAAACACCCTCGGTGACATGTTTCAGCCAAGCTACATTATCTGCAAGTACAGGCCACTTCAAATATCTAAGAATCATGACCAAACTATAAGCATAACACACCACATGCCCCTCTACTAGCATGCTGGTGTGTTATTAAAATATTCAACGGCTAATTTTCCTACATGTGAATCTGACAAAATCATGTGGTATTTAAAATGCTTTAGTTGCGGGTTTGAACCAGTTTAGATCTTCATAACCGCAGTCTTAATTTATTTTTTCAGGATGATCTCATGAATAACTTTGACTTAATACTCTATACTTGGAAAATGCATGCTAGTTCCGTATTTTGGGCTTTGCCAAATGAAAGACTGCATTCTTCTGCATGTTCTCTGACATCAGTTGCTATTTTTGGATAAATGGTGGGAGCATCTACATACATGCACGCAGTGTAGGGCTGTACAATATGCAAAAGCTGCTGTGTATGACATTATGAACTCTCAGTAATGTTTGGATGTTAGGGAACATTTTTCTATAACCACCTCTGACCTGTTCCCTCGAAACTGTCCTTGCTTATAGCAGGCTTAGTGCCACTTGCAAACTAGATAGCTGTGGTAAGATGCCTAGCTAAGTAGATCTACATGTATAAATACCAGACTGTAATCAATACAATCCTCTTCCAAACACCCTACAATGGGGAGCTACTGTTAGTAGCCACCTCAACAGTTGTTCGATACCTCTGAATCTCATCATCCAGGTGCAAGAGCAACATGCGGTGAGCATGGATTTCTCTCTTTATTTCCCAAAGGGCGTCTGGCAAGTCGACCATCATCTCTAGCAGCTTCTGTGGACATCTCTTCTAGTTCTGAAGAAGTGAAGAGGTTCTTATCATGTCATTGTCTCATTGGTCAGTAATTAGGAACTCTAAAGGGAAATTGTTAGAAAGAAGAAAATAAAGTGAAACAGATACAAATTATGACAACAGAATAGAACCTTCAAGTGACATCGCATGGAAAACTCGGAAAAATGCGCGCAAGATCTGGGGAACTCCCACCCCTTTGCCTCCACATAATTTGACCTCCCTGTTCCCATTCTTTGTGTTAAGTGACACAGCAGGCTATGTTCCTAACTTCCTATTGTACTGAAGCTATTGCAGAACTTGTTATTACTTTCATATAATTGCAGACATTTCAAATGTTAAATTGTATTCCAAAAAGAATTACTATTTGAAAAGTTAAAAAGGAATACCAGCACAGATTTTTCAGAAGACTATCTAGTTTGCTATTTTTAAAAGTTCACTTAACCTTAGACTCTATGTTTCTATCTTTCTTCCAAACAAAAAACAAGTGAAACTCTATTTGGTGATCATCATACATATCATTAACTAATACAGGGGCTAAGGAAAGCCAATTTTGTAAAAGTAGTTAGATTGCTTACTATACAATAGGCAGAAGTACTGGCTTCTATAATTTATGTGATATCTGAAAAGTATGCCCTTATAGCCAGTTTAAAGTTTGCTGTTTTTACATAAATAATTAAGCATTTCTTGGTATTCATTTTGCTAAATCTAGCTGATAGAATTGAGCAAATTATTTAGAATGGACCCATAGTTGTGGTCTTGTGGATAAATACCCAACGACATACTTTATAACAAAAGTTTTATTATAGCTGCAACAGAACATATCTTCATATTTCGGACCATGATGCCTTTCCCATATATCAAGCTTCTTCCTATAAAAAGGATCTTCGTATGGCATGTCTACCCGACTATGTACCTGAACAATACATAATAAGTAACAAATATCATGGAGTGATCTCTGAAGAATCAACATAAATTGGCAGGCAATGAGAAAAGACAATTATTTAAAACTTAACAAGTTATTTTTCAACATAGTTATCTCCATCATTTAATCACAATCACAGATGCCAGTTCAGATACACAAGTTCTCTTACTTTCTTGTATACAAGAATTTAAGAAGTTGGCTCATGTTGGGTTTAAACCTTAAGATTTTTTTATTTAATAACTGAAGTTATTTCTCAACATATGATCCATATGTCCCTTTTAGCCCCAAGAAAGTTGGGATTGTGTAGGATAGAGTCAAACCCGACATGAATCACTAATAAAAAGGAGAAGTCCAAGACAAGAAAATAACATACATATGCATATACAAGTACAACATATACATATGGCATCAATACTACCAATATTATTATGGGATCTAAAGCATGTTCATGGTTCAGGTATGTAGCTGTGAAGAACTTATTCCATGCGCTCCTATCCAAGGACAAATCTCTAAGTGTATCGCATCCTTTTAAGTGTTTTTTTACTACCTCTTCCATGCCAAGATTGACCGACCCTGCTTCTCCTTGCACTATCGCCGTGCCTTGCGATTCAACTATGCACTAGTGTCTCTGGAGGGCTTCACTGGACATGTTGAAACCATCTCAACAGGTGTTGAGCAAGCTTTTCTTCAATTGGTGCTACCCCTAGCCTATATTGTATATCATTGTGTTGTGTTGGACTCGGTTCATTATTGTATCATCACAAATCTAAGTATCGCCTAGGCAGTAGGCCAACATGCTACACCATACAACATTGCACTGCACGTCTAACTGCCATTCTATTTTTGAAAAATCTAACTGCCATTCTATAAACCTTAACATTTGGGCACCTTCTTTTCATGAGACTGTCAAGTGCTTGGTGCCATTTCATCCATCGCCTTTGATAGCAATACTATCTTCATCGTTATCCCCATTGATGCCAAAAAAACAAAAGATATCCTTCTTGGTCACTACTGGATTTTACAGACTAGTGAAGAGCTTCACCTATGGGGGATGGCTAGGGCTCATGTGGTTTCTTATATAAATAGCTATAGCTCAGACTAACATCTCCATCCCCATGTATAGATTGATGTCACACCTCATATACTCAGATTTAGTTATGCTACATCTAAAACCTTTCAACTCTAGAGTCTGCTGCCACAACTTCACAGTTTTCTATTTGCTACCACCCCGAATTTCATTATCTAGCACTACATCATCAGTAAAAAGCATACATCAAGGAATATCTCTTTGTATGTCCCTTGCAACCTCATCCATAACGAAAGCAAATAAGTAAGGGCTCAGAGCTGACCCTTGATATAGTTCTATTTTGATTGGAAAGTCATCCATACCAGTTTCACTATTACTTGTTTGAACACTAGTCACACCATTGTTGTACATAAATAAGCTTTCTTAGAAATTTGAACGTTTATTTTTCCATATGAAGTCACCTGGTCATATATATTACTGGAAAGCGTGAACCCAAAGTTAAGCGCTAGTGCAGCATTAGAGTATTTCCCATGTCTTGTCATAACCTGCAATTGTAAAGGTTTCAGAGCTCTCAGAACTTAAACACACACACACAAAAAAATTCTGTGCAAACAATAAAGATCCAATTCCTGAACTGTCAAGTAAATTGGGAAAAGGAAACATATCAAGACACCCAGAATTACCTGTTCACCAATAGCATAACTCCTGTCAGCAATGACCTGAAAGTAACAGAAGAATAAGAATTTATAATATCATTTCGATAACAGAATGAAATACAAAAATGCCGTCATCATCACAAATAAACAATTAACTGATGAACCACATGCAAGTACCTCAGAAACATCTTTCAGCTTGTCGTATAGTAATATAGAATGAGAAACACCGTCATGGTTAAGAAAATCTGCAAATGGAATCTACATGATATTTTCAGGTTGGTGAAATTTGTAACTGGAGAGAAGTAGGGATTTAGGCATTTTATGAGTGTAGTTGTCCCTCCTTGGACTCCACCATCTCGAAGGACGGCAACTAGGGACACTGTTCGGACTTATTGTCGAGAGAAAGCAAAGCTGAAGTTGTTTTTTAAGGATAGTTGTGAAAGGGTTTGCTTAACCACTGATGGTTGGACTTCTCAACAGCAAGAGTGCTACATGGCAGTGACTACGCATTTCATTGATAGAGACTGGCAATACCATAGGAAAGTCATCAGCTTCTTCAAAGTAAAGGGCCGTAAGGGGGAGGACATTGGAAAGAATTTGCAGAGATATTTGCTTGATTGGGGGCTAGAAAAGGTCATGTGTGGCAACCGTATAAAGACAGCTAATCGACAAGTGCCATCCCTGATGTACCTAACAGCTGCTCGGACACGCTTCACTGAAGTATCCACTTCTTTAAGGCCATCTTGTACAATAAGATTGACAATGTGGGCTGCACACCTCATGTGAAGATATTTTCCTTCAGCTATACTAGTCTTTGCATTATTCATGTGCCCCCTCAAGTAACTTACACCGCTATCATTGGAGTTTGCATTATCAACAGTGCCTCATGTAATGCAATATCTTTACATGAGGTGTGCATGTTCTTATATAAAAAGTTGATTTGACATTATGTTCAATAGGTGCAACTCAGTTTCTTTATCATTTCAGTTCATTGATATTAAGCTCTACACCCAACCTGTGTGTTCTCCCATGCATCAGGTTGGTGTTGGATTAAACAACCATAGAGATGCCAACACTTAAATTTTACATTAATTTATTTGCAATGACTCAGTTCAACACCTCAGTGACCGCATTGCTTGCGCTTCTTTGTGTAAGTATCAAGTTCTTGTGGGAGCAGCAGTTATTATGAAGTAATATGATCTTGTTGAACGGAAAGGGCCAGTTGCCGAAAAGGGTTCAACGTTGCAGGTAACTTTTGTCAAAAAAAAAATGCTGGTAACTTATCACGTTTGCACGCTTCATTGGCCATCGCCATTTCTTCTTAACTGAATGTAATTGCTATCATCACAGCTCCGAAGGCCCATTCCACTACATATACCGTGACATCAATGTAGTGTCAAGCCATGAGTCTAGACTCGAAGCAAGGAACCAGAGTAGCCCAAACAAGAGTCAAATGCACTGTAGGTTCATTAACTTGTAGCCTTATCCTAATTAGGTCTAGCAACTTAAAAACCGGTTATTTGGCCCCAAAAACTTTAAAACCGGTTCACTCCAGGTCTAAAAGCTAAAATCAGCCTGGTTTTACCGCGTCATTTAACAAAACCTCCCTCCCACATCTCCCTTCTTACACCAGCACCCTCCATCTCCACTCGCACTCGTGGTGCCTCGACCGGCCTCGCTTCGCGTGGCGGCAGCTGCGGGCACGCGTGAAAGGTTGAGATGGCGGACTAGAGGGGGGTGAATAGTCCTTTCTAAAACTTATTGCACCGGCTAACTGAAATAAATGCGGAATTAAAACTATCGGTCTAGCCAAGACTTCACCCCTGTAACTATAACTCTAGATACACCTTGTAAAAGATCCTACACAAGAAAGTAAGGTGCCAAACTAGATAGTGCCCTCCTAATCAAGTTTAGCTAGTAAGGTCACACAAACCTAAGCAACTAGTACTTTATCAAGTAAGGGAGCACCTACATAATTTTAACGAGCAAAAGCACAAAGCCAACCTAAATTCACTAGATGCTCAAGGATAAGGCTACACAAGCCAAATCCAAGAGTTCAAATTACTTAGCTACACAAACTAAGTAAAGCTACTAATTAGACTACACAAGCTAATTAGTCACACAAGAGATACTTCTATACTACACAAGTTAGAAGGTAACTATATAGCTACACAAGCCAACTAATTGCAAGAGCAACAACACAAGCACAATATATATGAATGTAAATACAAGCTTGTGAAAGAGATTACAAACCACCGCGAAGTGTGGACACGAGATGACACGGCAATTTTTACCGAGGTTCACTTGGTTGCCACCAAGCTACGTCCTCTTGTGGCGATGCACCCACTTGGAGATTCACTCGCTAATTGGCATCACCTAGCCAAACCCAAAGCCTCGGATGCGATGAATCAACACAAGATGGGGATCCTCCAAGCCACGAGCTCAACTAGAGTAGCCAATTCGTGACTCCCGCGGGGAAGGCTCAAGAACCCCTCACAATCTCTTCTCCGGAGCACCGCACAATCTCCTTGCGTGCTTCGACGGAGTCTCTTATCACCAAACCGTCTAGGAGGTGGCAACCTCCAAGAGTAACAAGCCCACCGGCTTGCAACACGAACATCTAGTGTCACTCGATGCAATCTCTCAATGTAGCACACTAGAATCACTCACTCACTCGATGTGGATGAACACTATCAATCTCTAGTGAGTTAATGGGCTCCAAACACTCTCCAAGCATGGACATATAGTCCCCAAGGTGCTCTCTATCTCAAATAGCCGGCCAAGCCTCCAATTTATAGAGGAGGCAACAAATAGAGAGGTTAGGTTCAAATTTTGGGCTGAAAACGGCTCCCGGATTGGCCTACCGGAACTTCCAGTCACCTGACCAGAACTTCCGGTCAGTCCAGATCTAGCCGTTGTACACAGTCAGTCCACGAAGTCAACCCAGATCAGGCCTATCGGAACTTCCGGTCACCTGACCGGAACTACACCGGAACTTTTGGTCACCAACCGGAAGTAAATCGGGGCACGCGATTGCTTGGGCTGGGCTGACCAGAACTTCTGGTCCAGACCCACCGGAACTTCCGCTAGTCCCACACCACCCCGCACTAAATAAGCATATCTCTTAGCTCGGAACTCCGTTTTTGATGATCTTGGACTCGTTGGAAAGCTTACTTAGAGGGATACATAACCCACATAGCCACTTGATCCAATTCACAATAGATCAAATCAGTTTTCCAACCCAAGAACCATCATCTCTCTTTTCTAAGCACATGAGTTCACGGAAACATCTCCAACTCCTTCTCCTTTGCAAAGGTGCCAACACCACCAAGTGTACACCACCATGTACATGTGTGTTAGCATTTTCACAATCATTTTTAAAGTATTTTCTCTTACTCTCACAACGCCACTCGATCCTAGCATGTCACAAAGTTAGATCACTCAAGTGGCACTAGATGACCGATATGCAAACAAGTTTGCCCCTCTTGATAGTACGGCTATCAATCCTAAATCCGGTCATCAACTTCTCTACACACCTCATGACCGGTGAAATAAAATGCCCTAAGTTTTACCTTTTCCTTGCGCATATTTCCATTTCCACCGTCTTCCTCCAATGTGCCAATGCAACGCATGCACCGACACGATCATCAAATGATATGATCCACTTCATATCATCATGCAACCTTCTTGGTCCATCGATCTTGACCTCACTTGCTCTTCACCGTCTCATGTTCCATCGGCAACAAGTCTTGCTCAAGCTTCACCATCTCATGGTCCATCGCTTCAAAGCCTTGACTTGTCCTTCACACATCCATCGATCCATCGAGCCAAGCCTCATCTTGATATTCTCCATCTCGGTCACATGACTCCATGTCATGTCACATATGGAATTAAGCTCCTCCATTGCACATCCACCTATGGACTAATTTTCTGTGTAAATCATTTTATCCACATATTAGTCCAACCTAAAGTTGTCACTCAATTGCCAAAATCACATAGGGACATTTCAGCGCGCTCTAGTCCACCTCGTGAGCAGGCCAGCCGCGAGTGCGTGCGTCCCTCAGGCCACCGCGGGCGAGCATGGCTCCCCCTCGCGAGCAAGCCACCGCGAGAGGGCGCGGCCTCACCTCACGCGCCGGCCGCAGCGGGCGGGCGCCACTCCCCCTTGCGAGCACGCCGCGCGGCGGTCGGCGCGGCCTCGCCTCACGAGCACGCCGCCGCGATGGCATGATGTTGGGGTTGGCGTCCATGGACAAGACAGGATATTAGGCCAGGATGCCACAGCCGTCCGAGGCCACCGTGTCCTCCTCTTTCTCTTCCTCGCCGCCGCCGGCCTCCTGGTCCTGCCGTTGCTCGGAGACCTGGCAGCTGCTCGCCTCACGGTTTCTGACCTCGGTCCACCTCCGCCACAGCTTGCTTGCCCCTGTGCCTCGCCTGCTCCTTCAGCTGCTCCGCGGTGTGGTGGAGCTACGGCAAGGGCGGAGCTCTGCGCGGTGGCACGCAGTGGCCGGTGTAAGAAGGGAGATGGGGGAGCTCTGCGACGAGGGCGGAGCTCTGTGCGATGGCACGTACGGATAGGATAGGGCCGTTATCGCCCCTACGTGGGCAGCTGCCGGTGTAAGAAGGGAGATGGGGGAGGGGGGTTTGGTTAAATGACGTGGCAAAACCAGATTGGTTTCAGCCTTTGGACATGAAGTGAACCGGTTTCAAAGTTCTCGAGGCCAAATAACCAGTTTCTAAGTTGTTGGACCCAATTGGGGCAGAGCCACAAGTTAACGGATCTACAATACATTTAACTCCCCAAACAATACATGATTCTTGTGTGTTAATTTTGCTACTCAAGCGCTGATTGTTCATCTAAAGATTCATGTAATAATGATATTGCAAACATCACGTCTGAAATGAAAATTTTAAGATAACTATATAGCACATGTTTATACTTATATATTACCATTTTATTATTATTTTCCTATTGCAATGCATGGATATTTACCTAGTGGATTAAAGAAATAATAAAAGGACAGGTGGCTACCCATGGCATGTTTGTAGAGGTTTGGTTTTTAGTCCAATTAACAGAAATTATACCGAAAAAACCGAAGACTGATGGGACTCATATGGTCATACCAAATGTGAGAAGACAAGGAAAGAGAGGAACCAAGGGGGGACCAGACTACCAGGATGGGGTACTGGGCTAGAGTCGGAGTGACTAGGCGCTGATGGGTGCCGCCAGCTGCAGCGGTGCCATAGGCAAGCTGCACGACATGTGCAGAGGCCGAGAATCCGACTACGCATGCAAGCCGATGAGGGCCTAAGAGGCGACTTCAGCGGTGATGCCCGCTCCTCGCTTCTGGAGTACTTCTCTTCTCTAGTCGTCTGGTGACTGGTCTCAAGTTGAAGATGGCAGCGCTTCAGAACTTGGGGCACCTAGGCGCGGTCGGTTGTGGGCGCGACAGGAGCACGCGATTTGGGAACAAAACAAGCGTTCACTCCAACAAAATCCTTAATGTTTGCACGACGTTCCTTTAAATAAATGAGACCCTCGACTATATCCATGTCCTACTCAGTTTCTTCTAACCTCATCTTCCATCTTAAATTTTTCTATTTACATCGTATTGTTATATGTCCTGTTTATCAAACCCACTTGTTAAATTTATGAGGAGAGAGAAAGGACGATGAGAGACTCCTACGAATTTAGGAAAGAACATCCATTGCGGCTTTAATAGAGGCTCGGTTGGAGAGGTTTTGATGGAGTTGCCCTAAGGCTCTTTTGGGAGCTTGGATTGTGAGTGGAATAAGTGACTTCAGCCCCTACAAGCGCCACACAATGACTTCGCTTATCTTGATGGCCATCGCGTTCGATTGTCGCCCTAGCACTGTGTTCCGAAATGTGGCCGCAAACCTGTATTATGACCGATGCTTTCCCTCAGGTATTCACCCACCCTGACTCTGCCTGCTTTCTCACCGGCACGACCTCCCTCGTAGCCTCACTTGGCCTATAGATCCGGCAGCTGGATGTCATCCACGACCAGCGGCAATGCCGCCGTCGCCCCCTCCCCATCCCGTCGCAGGTTGACGATCGACATCCCTAACTCATGTTGCTCGTCCACGCCGCTAGTCTATGGAGGGAGGTGTCACATCTCACTCATCCAGGGAGCACCATTGGTTCCCTCCCATATCGGTGGTTGCCTCCCCTACCTTCGGAAAGAGAGGATAGAGTCGTGGAGAGCTAGCATGCATCTCGACAACTCAACCCTAGCCGTCGGAGTACGTATGGTTGATTGACCACCGTCCTCCATGGCACCGAGTAGAGCTAGTGGAAAAGGACCTTGACGCATGGACCCGCCGAGAACATGCACCTGTTGTTACTTTATTTGTTGTTGTTTTGCAGATTGGAATTTGCAATAGAAGTGGAGATTGATAATTTCGTATTCTCAGATCTTAAGTTCTCATTTAAAATTGAACTTTTACCGATCTAGAAAACTCATGAATGAATATGTTGATTTTTGTATCCTATAGTTTGGACAGCGTAGAGTTATCATTTTTTATAAGGTGTTATTTTAAGCACTTTCATATTTCCTTCAATTTATTTTGTGGATTTACCCATCGTCGTCTAAACATAATGCATTTGTGAGATGCGTTAGTTTTGTTATTTACCGCTATCTGATTCTATGCAGATGGTATTTTGATATGGCGTTAGGAGCGCGAACACTTTGATAATGGCTCTAGGCGTCAAAATTAACGAGCTCCGCCACTGCTTGCAAAGTCATAGAAAAATCACATTCCAATTATAAAAATGAATGAAATCTCAGAAGGAAAATAAATGAAGTGATACTTACAAGGGTGGAAAAAAGAAAAGCACAAACTCATCTTCTTGGTCTCACAAGTCGATTCCTCCTCCTCTTTGACTCGCATGCATCAGCCTAGGTTGTCCGCCAACCTGGACCTGGAGAAAAGCCAGAAAAGAAAAGGTAAAAGATCCCACCGTGGCAGTGGCACCCGGCACACAGCGAGCGCAGGCAGTCCAGTCCCCAACGGCCCGCCGGCCGGCCGCCACCACCTCCTCCGCTCCCCCAGCGATCCGGCGGCGGCGCGGTCTCTCATCGTCCCCGAGAGCTCCCGCTGCTTGACCCACCCAACCCCCACTCAACTGGCTGCTTCTCCTCCTCCCTCCCTCCCCCACTTCCCAGAGAGTCTCCCAGTCGCGTCGCACGCCATTCAAATCTCTCGCCCCCGCCGCAATCGTAAGCCACTGACTTCCAAGCAACCCTAGCTAGCTTTGCTCCGGCCGGCGCCCATGGTCTCGCGGGGGCTCTTCGGCTGGTCCCCGCCCCACGCGCAGCCGCTCACGCCCGTCTCCGAGACCTCCGAGCCGCCCGAGTCGCCCTCCCCCTACGCCGCCGACCTCGGCCTCGGCCTCGGAGGGGACGGCGCTCCGCCGCCTGACGACGGCGCCCAACCGGGCCCCCTGGACGATGCCGACGACGACCCCGACCCGCCGCCCGCCGCTGTCCCCTTCAAGCGCCTCTTCGCCTGCGCCGACCGCCTCGACTGGGCGCTCATGGTCGCCGGCAGCCTCGCAGCCGCTGCCCACGGAGTCGCGCTCGTCGTCTACCTCCACCTCTTCGGCAAAGCTATCAACTCGCTTCATGGCCATGGGCGGCAGCATACCCACGACCTCTTCCACAATATCAACCAGGCAATTGCATATGCTAGCTACCAATCTCTTCATCTTCTTACTTCTTACGCACGCTGCTAGCTACTTCTACTTGCAAATTGGCTAATAATAGCCGGCCGTTGTTTCCTCTGCAGCACGCTTTGTACTTCCTCTATATAGCCATTGGCGTTTTCTTTGCTGGATGGATAGGTAAGACGAGTTTATACATGCTATTGCTTGGTTTTGGTTGTCGCTTGTTCACAAGAGTGCAAGTAAATCTGCCAAATTCTCATATCTACAGAGGTTTCATGCTGGATTTTGACTGGGGAAAGACAGACGGCAGTGGTTAGATCAAAGTACGTTCAAGTCCTCTTAAACCAAGACATGAGTTTCTTTGATACATATGGCAACAACGGTGATATTGTCAGTCAAGTGCTGAGTGATGTCTTGCTCATTCAGTCAGCTCTGAGCGAGAAAGTTAGTTCTTGTGCCAAAAAACCTTCCATGCTCAATTGTCTTTCGGTCATATGATATGGTCTATTGATTGCTTTAGTAACTTGTTGTTTTTAGGTTGGGAACTACATTCACAACATGGCTACATTTTTTGGTGGTCTTGTCATTGGTCTGGTCAACTGCTGGCAAATAGCTTTACTGACATTAGCAACTGGGCCCTTCATCGTTGCTGCAGGAGGAATATCAAACATATTTCTCCACAGGCTTGCAGAAAATATTCAGGATGCTTATGGTGAAGCAGCAAGCATTGCTGAACAGGTGTGTGGCATACCAGATCTTGCAATTTGAGTACCTTTTCTTTCTTTTGAATTCCCACAACACATACAATATTTGAATGCTGGGTCATTAAACAAGGATAAACTATTAAGATAGACTGAAAGTATTTTTGAAACTGTCATTATTTTTCAATGAAGAGTGCATTTGGACTGAATGTAATTCTTGCTGCTATTTACATTTTCTCCATGATACTAGTTAAAGGTTGGGACACAATATTGGCAATTTAAAATGTATTTTTTTAAAATCAATCTTTATTCAGTTATAACAGGATTTGCATAATCAAATCAGGTATGAAGATTGGACCAAATGAAGATCTTATCTAATGCCTATGATTAAACGATCCACCAAACTGCTTGTTGGGGTGCTCATTAGGCTAGGTTCTTCATAACCCTCTTGAATTCTGAAAGTGCTACTCCATACAAGACAAGAGTAACAGAGACAAATAAAAGCAAATGTTTATTTTTTTGGATAATGTCTGTATGGAGCACCTAGCCCTTGAAAACTCGCAGACTTGTGTTAGGTCAGGCAATGACTTGGTGCATTATTTTAGCTAGGAAAATCCACTGTTTCTGTTCTACTGGTGTACTGGAAGCTCAAAAATAAACTAAGCATCAGTGCTTATTTTGCAGGCAGTCTTGTACATTAGGACCTTGTATTCCTTCACAAATGAGACCCTTGCAAAATATTCTTATGCTACTTCACTTCAAGCAACACTGCGCTATGGAATCCTTATAAGTTTGGTGCAAGGTCTTGGTCTTGGATTTACATATGGCCTTGCCATATGTTCTTGTGCCTTACAACTTTGGGTTGGGAGGTTCCTTATCTCCCATGGAAGAGCTAATGGCGGTGAAGTTGTAGTAGCACTGTTTGCTATTATCTTGAGTGGGCTGTAAGCATGTAGCATTTAAGAGTTTGTTTTTAGTTAAATTTAAAATTTCACCCTAATATTCATCAAAGCTTTGAATTCATTGTAGGGGACTTAATCAAGCAGCAACAAACTTCTATTCCTTTGAGCAAGGACGGATAGCTGCATACAGACTATACGAAATGATAAGCCGTTCAACATCTACTGTGAACCAGGATGGCCGTACCTTGTCTTCAGTGCAAGGCAACATCGAGTTCCGCAATGTCTACTTCAGTTATTTGTCCCGCCCTGAAATCCCCATCTTAAGTGGATTCTACCTTACTGTACCTGCTAGAAAAACTGTTGCTCTTGTCGGTAGAAATGGTTCAGGAAAAAGCAGCATAATTCCTCTCATGGAACGCTTCTATGACCCAACCTTAGGTAATAGTTGAAATCTATTAGTACCTACTAGTATTTATTTTTACATCAATTATGGTTTATGATTACCTGTGGAGCTATGCTTATATGTTACAGGTGAAGTGCTTTTGGATGGGGAGAACATAAAGAATTTGAAGCTCGAGTGGTTAAGAAGCCAAATAGGACTTGTGACTCAAGAACCAGCTTTGTTGAGCTTGAGCATCATGGAGAATATTGCATATGGTAGATCTGCCACAACTGACCAAATTGAAGAGGCAGCCAAAACAGCTCACGTGCATGCTTTCATCAGTTCACTACAAAAAGGATATGAAACACAGGTTCTACACCTGCTATATCACAGTTGTGTATTGAATTGCGTTTTTTAACAGCTGTAACATGTTTATTTGATTAAAACTAAATATGACATAGGTTGGTCGGTCTGGCCTTTCTCTGACAGAAGAACAAAAGATAAAGCTTTCCATTGCTCGTGCTGTGCTCTCAAATCCATCAATTCTTCTACTGGATGAGGTCACTGGTGCTCTTGATTTTGAGGCTGAGAAAGCAGTCCAGGAAGCACTAGACATTCTAATGCTTGGGAGGTCTACCATCATCATAGCTCGGCGCCTCGGTCTTATCAGGAATGCTGATTACATAGCAGTGATGGAGGAAGGCCAACTTGTTGAGATGGGGACACATGAAGAATTGTTAAACCTTGATGGTCTTTATGCAGAACTTCTTAGGTGTGAAGAAGCCGCAAAACTTCCAAAGAGGTTTGTCAATCCATCCTCTTGCAAGCAAAAACTTGCTGATTTCTTAGCTCTGTTTTTTTGGTTCTTAGTCAGATTGAGGCCAACTTTCTTGATTCTCTTTCAATAGCTGATGCCTTTGTTTAGTGTAGTTTTTAATGCCAATGGAGGCATGTGCTAAAAGAAAATCTGCTTAACTGGCATAATCAGTTTTCAACTTCCTTATTTGCTCTGTCTTAGTGGTTTAAATACTTCAATCATGCTCATTTTTTACTTTATTTTTCTTCAGGTACCTTGTCAATTGCCATATAGGTTGTTCTTTGTTTTATGATATGATGTACTTTCCTCATTTAAACCATTGCAATCTTTGAGTTTATGTTTACCCATTATATGTGGTGACTTCATTACCACTATTGCTATTTTTTATTATTCATGCTAAACTAGATGTATGGTTTGGCATGGATAATCTTTATACTTTAATTATATCTGTGCATTTGCTTTTGCTTAATTGTTACTTGTGACCCTCATTAGTCATTAGCCTGCCTACAGCGACTTTGCTTAGAATTTGATGGCTTTGTTGCAACTGACTTGCATTATGAACTTACGTTTACACATGCATTAGGGTCGAGTTGTTTGTGTGAAGCATTATGTCTAAATGGTCAGTAAAATTTGTAAAAGTGCTGTTAGGTTCTAATATATATATTCCCAAATTGCACGGTTAGGGCCACTTTAACTATTACTATGCTATTTTATGTTGGCTTCGATGTAATTCAGCTCTTTAGATGTACCTCTTTTACATAGCTACATTAAATGGGAATTTATACTTTGTTTTATTGATTCACTAATGGGACCTAAGTTTTTTTTGGGCTAATTGAGATAATTTTCCTTCCTGAACTATTTCAGAACACCAATAAGAAATTATAAAGAGCCAAGTTCCTTCCAAATTGAAAGGGATTCGTCAGCAAGTCACAGCTTTCAAGAATCATCTTCTCCAAATATGTCAAAATCGCCATCACTTCAGAAATCACATGGCTTTCTCGCATTCCAAACTTCAGATGCCAATCATAACTCACATGAATCACCAAATATTCAAAGCCCCCCTTCAGAGCAAATGGCAGAAGCCAGGCTACCAATGGTTGCTTCTGAGAGAGCTCCATCCATCAAAAGGCAGGACAGTTTTGAAATGAAATTGCCTGATCTCCCCAAAATTGATGTCCCGTTGCACCGACAGTCCTCAAATACATCAGACCCAGAATCTCCAATATCTCCATTATTGACTTCTGATCCGAAAAATGAGCGCTCCCACTCAAAAACTTTCAGCCGACCTCTCGACATATTTGATAGTTTTCATGCTGAGGATTCCACGCAGCACCACACAAAAGCACCATCTTTTTGGAGGCTTGCAGAGCTTAGTCTTGCAGAATATTTTTATGCTCTGTTAGGAAGTGCTGGGGCTGCTTGTTTTGGTTCATTTAATCCTCTTCTTGCTTACACAATATCTCTAATAGTAGTGGCCTACTACAAAATAGGGGTCCGTGATGTACATGCGGAAGTGAATAAGTACTGCTCATTCATTGTTGGCATGGGTATAATTACTGTACTAGCCAACTTCTTGCAGCACTTCTACTTTGGTATAATGGGAGAGAAAATGACTGAGCGTATCAGAAGGATGATGTTTTCAGGTATGTCTGTCTTTTCCTTTATATTACTTTGTATTGCAGTCCCATAGTTGATGGTGCAACCACACCTCTTATAAGCTGTCTAATTCAACATCCGTAGATAAATCACATATTCACGATTATCTAACACAACGCATAATGCTGCTAAGTTCTATCGTGTATAGATTATAGTAAAACCGATGTTGAAAATATCCGACTTCTCACATCCTGTTTACTCTATTCCAGCAATTCTGCGCAATGAAGTTGGTTGGTTTGATGACGAAGAAAATAGTGCAGACATATTATCAATGAGACTTGCAAATGATGCAACATTTGTCCGCGCTGCTTTCAGTAACAGACTTTCTATATTCATTCAGGATACATCGGCCATTCTTGTTGCCCTTCTTCTTGGTATGTTACTACAATGGCGTGTTGCGCTTGTTGCATTGGCAACGCTACCCATCCTTGTCATTTCTGCGGTTGCACAGGTAGGTCTCATCCATTTCAACATCCAACGTAATTTTTACTATGGTTCCTCATTATATTAAGGTCTATTATATGGAAGTAAGCATTTCCTTACCTGTATTTTATATTAAGTTTTGAATTATGCATTTTATGGAACTTAATATGGAATATCATCAAAACTTTTTTTTTTCCTTGTGCATGCAAGAGAGCTGCACATCTTTATATTGTAGAGAAGAAATAACTGTCCCTTACAAACAACCTTCATCTCAGCTGAGACAAGGAAGGGCCGTTGTACATCATGAATCAAAATCTTGAAACAAAAATAAAAAAAACCTGACTTCCGACCTGGACTAATTAAACTAGTCATGTAGCCTGATCTAAGCCCAATTCTAGAAGATTTCTGGCTGCTGCCGAGCACCAGATTCTCATCTCCTCCTGGAAGTAGTACTGAACATCGGTGAGAGAAGGAGAAGTGCCATTAGGGACACACCTGTTCCTTGGAATCCAGAGAATCCAAGCACCCAAAATCACAGCACTATTAAACCTCTTTCTTTTGGCCTTACTAATCCTTTGATTTGCCTCATCAGTCCTTTGAATAACATCATAACTTAATCTTGCAGTTACAGATAGGATGAGTTAAGGTCACTGTGACAGGTCTGCCAGTACATTTTGCGCTTCTAATAACTTTGAAAAGTTTGAGACTTCTAGAAAAATCGACCTGCGGGGGCTAAGCCGCCCCCATGCATTCTTGATAATAAGATCTTCTCACACAGACTGACAAAAGCCCGAACCCCTGTCCCACCCTTACACAGCGGAATAAACTGAAAAATATTTGATAGCATGCCGTTACTTTAATACTTGCATCAAAAAGCTTAGCAAACCTCCTTGTCAAACTGCTTAGTTGGGCTCACACTTGGGTTGCTCTTCTGCAGAAAATGTGGCTTTCTGGCTTTTCCAGAGGAATCCAGGAAATGCACAGGAAAGCTTCTTTGGTTCTTGAAGATGCTGTGAGGAATATCTATACTGTGGTGGCATTTTGTGCTGGTAACAAAATAATGGAACTTTATAGATTGCAGCTTGGTAATATTCTCAAGAAAAGCTTTATTCATGGGATGGGCTTTGGTTTTGCCTTTGGTTTCTCTCAGTTCCTTCTTTTCGCATGCAATGCACTTCTGTTGTGGTATACAGCCGCTGCTGTGAAGGATAGACATCTGAGTCTCATAACTGCTGTTAAGGAGTACATTGTCTTCTCTTTTGCGACTTTTGCACTGGTGGAACCATTCGGCCTTGCCCCTTATATACTGAAACGCCAGAAATCCCTGACCTCAGTATTTGAAATTATTGATCGTGTACCCAAGATTGATCCAGATGATGCCAGTGGCCTGAAACCCCCTAACGTGTATGGGAGCATTGAATTCAGGAGTGTTGATTTTTGCTACCCTACACGCCCTGAGATGATGGTTCTGAGTAATTTTAGCCTCAGAGTGAATGGAGGGCAAACTGTTGCTGTACTAGGTGTATCAGGATCCGGGAAGAGTACGATAATTTCTTTGATCGAGAGGTTCTATGATCCAACTTCTGGGCAAGTTTTGTTGGATGGCCGTGATTTGAAGTTGTTCAACTTGAGATGGTTGCGGAGCCACATGGGGTTGGTTCCTCAGGATCCTGTTATATTTTCAACAACCATAAGAGAGAACATAATATATGCAAGGCACAATGCAACGGAGTCTGAGATGAAAGAAGC
>CM041632.1:156264-205642 GCA_023333625.1 Bothriochloa decipiens
CCGTGGGCGCTCCGGGCGAGCTGTCCCACCCCGACACCGCCAAGGCCGCCGTCGCCGAGTTCATCTCCATGCTCATCTTCGTCTTCGCCGGCTCAGGATCCGGGATGGCCTTCAGTGAGTACAACTACTTGCGGCTGGTGATTTAGTTATTGGCACACAAGACCTAGCTAGCTAGGTGGTAATATAATAATTAACCAATGCGCAATGCAACAACAACGTAATAACCTGCAGGTAAGCTGACGGACGGCGGCGCCACCACCCCTTCCGGCCTGATCGCCGCTTCTCTGGCTCACGCCCTGGCCCTGTTCGTGGCCGTGTCCGTGGGTGCCAACATCTCCGGCGGGCACGTGAACCCGGCCGTGACCTTCGGCGCCTGGGTGGGCGGCAACATCAGCCTCCTCAAGGCCGTGGTGTACTGGGTGGCCCAGCTGCTGGGCTCCGTCGTGGCCTGCCTCCTCCTCAAGATCGCGACGGGCGGCGCGGCCGTAGGCGCCTTCTCGCTGTCGGCAGGCGTGGGCGCCTGGAACGCCGTGGTGTTCGAGATCGTCATGACCTTCGGTCTGGTGTACACGGTGTACGCGACGGCCATGGACCCCAAGAAGGGCGACCTCGGCGTCATCGCGCCCATCGCCATCGGCTTCATCGTGGGCGCCAACATCCTGGCCGGGGGCGCCTTCGACGGCGCCTCCATGAACCCGGCCGTGTCCTTCGGCCCGGCCGTCGTCAGCGGCGTCTGGGAGAACCACTGGGTGTACTGGCTCGGCCCATTCGTGGGCGCGGCCATCGCGGCGCTTGTCTACGACATCATCTTCATCGGACAGCGCCCGCATCACGAGCAGCTGCCCACCACAGACTACTGATCGATTGATTTCCTCGCTCGCTCCGTTCACTTTCAGTTCAGTTCCAGGTCGATATGATCGTCATCATATCGATCATCAAGGGTTGTCCAGTCCAACGACGAACGATCGAATAAGATAAGCTAGATGGATCGGAGTCGGAGCTGGCTCGCTAGCTGCCGCGCTCTTCTTCTCCATCGTCGCTTCCACGTCCATATAAATATATGATGTCGTCGTCGTTTGTGTTTTGCTTTGTTATTGTCCATACAAATTTAAATCCGTACTGTTTATTGCTCCTTGTATCTTTTTGCAAGCTAAGTTATTAATAGTACGTTATTGCTGCTGTCTACGGAAAATACATGCAAAATTTTTTTTTAAAATGAACTGTAATTTGAGACGGAGAGAGTAAATCATATCGATCATCGATCTCTTTTTAATTAACTCGATGTCAGAGCGCCTCAATTCACATGTGTGTTGTGGAACATGCATGCATCAGTATAGACTAGCTAGATGGCCGGGGTGACCGTGATACTACGTTCATGGTGTAGGGCGTACTAGGTGCCGTAGGCTCCCGCACTACGGGGTCTGAGGAAGGAAAAATAACCAGCAGCCATCCCTGTACAAATATATAGAGGCTGGGGCTTGAACCCTGGACCTCTTAATCACAGACGATAAAACTCTACCGCTTGCACCAGAGCCGCCCTTCTCAGTGGTGCAGGGGCTACTGAAAAATATAATGCTGATAGATGCAAATCCGACGCTACCTCTGCGTGTGCACGTCACTATCGGTAAAACGACGAGGAACCAAGTGTTTGTAAGAGGTTCCCACTAATGTTTAAGTTCAGGTCCCTTAAGTTCAGGCCACTAATATATAAGATATTTCAACAGTTTCTATATCCTGTTTACGCTCTAGATGAGAGTCTCTAGAGTGTCGTAGTAAACAAGATATATTTGGATAACCATTAAAGAAAATTGTTGGAATAACCATCAAAGATAAAACTAATTAGGTGAATTTCCCGCGCGTTGCCGCGGGAATTTGTTGAGAACCAAATTTTAGTGATGACTCCTCTAACTGCAGAAATGAAACCTCATTGCTTCTATACTGCAAGCCTTTGCTGTACGGTATGTGCTAATCAATAAACAATATAACTTGCTTCGATGCTTTTAAACTTGATTATACATCTTTAAAATGGGAGACGCCAAAGATGAAAGCAATTAGCAAATATGAACACGATTCCATAAAAAAACAAACGATTAGGATAGATAGAATATGGCCGGATAGATAGGAATATGGAGCAGTACATGTCCGACATGATTGGAAGTGGAGCTCGTTGTAACTATGGTGGCTTGCTGCCTGGCTCGACGGCATTCTCATCTCTGCTGCTTGAGGCAGTTGAGCAGGATCTGATTGGTGAGAATGCCTGAGTTGCTTCGTTGCCGATGCACACGGAGCTGGAGAGCCGATGCTGTGGTGCAGACGTTGGGTGACAAAACCTGGCTACCGAATGGCATACCCGAGTGTCTTTTATAATACAGGAGCAAAATCAAGCGTTAGAACGTTTCGATGAGTGCCTCAATCCGTTGCAGGAAAATTTATATCTAGGATTTGGTGGAAGGGCAACAACCATGTGGTCCGTTTGACACTTCAACTGCTCGAGGGGCATGCAAGCCCTGATTTGTGGATATGAATTCATCAGCACCGCTGCCTATTTGTGTCATCTGTTTGCCTTGAATGCTTCAATCCTTATTCTTTGGCTGCTTATGACCCTTGGATGATGTAGCGTAACGGACTAACGGTATGTTAGAGAATTAGATAGTGGGTCTTAGCTTTATAGGAGTATGAGATTGGTTCTTTATATCTTAGGCTTGCTAGAAACATATAATACAAGATTGCAATATTTGGATAACCAATTAAAGAAATTCTAGAGTGTACTTTTGCACCAAAATCTCTATTCCTAACAATTAGGAAAGATATAGAGAGTCTCTTAAAGTTACTCAAATTATAACACTAATCTATGTATTTAGTAACTTAGCATTACCATCCATAATTATAAGGCTGTCAAATATAAACTAGATTTTGTTTTAAAAGCAAGCCCAATGGCCCTTAATGATCTAGTCTCATAGCAAGATATCTTGTCTTTGTTGAAAGTTTTTAAAATAAAGGAAAATTCTAAGCCCAGATGAGACGATAATGGAGCAGACATGTCGATGGTGTTACCTCTTTGTTAAAAAAAAGGTTCTTCGGACCACCTTAACTATTAGGGTAATTCAAATTTACCTCCTTCAACTAGAAAACTAGATGTTTACCCTTATTAAACCATTGAAACCATTTAATTACCTCCTTGAATGATTTTGAAAGCCGTTTTTGTAGACTTGACGCCACGTCAGTCATCCTATGTCCTGCTGTTGGGTGGAAGGCTCACATACACATATCAAATGAAGACAATATGCGAGTTGCAATTACTTTTTCAATCCGTCCCAAAACTTATATTCCAGGGGGTATTTATAGACCCTCTGGCTTCGCTATTTACAAAACTGGCCATAGAACTCGCTTCACATCTAGCTAGAAAGCATATCGATGAAGTGGCGAAACATACTTCGCCCTTTTCCTTTTTGTCTTCTGAGACAACTTTGGGCTTGACCATAATTTCTTGACTCGGCTGAGAGCATCACGGACTTCTACGCGAAGCCGCCATGTCAGCTCCGCTGGTCGCCAAAAGTCGGGCAAAGTTATCTTCCGCCGGATAATCTGAAACATGTGAAATCGTACATACGGGGTTTTATAAACACAGCGAAGTATCCACGTGGTCTTCGCTGAGCGTCCAGAGTCCGGTGAAGTCCTCTTCGCCAGTCGATTCAAAACATGTGGAAATTCATAAGCGGAGTTGGAAACATGCACAGTGAAGTGTTTGTGTTATTTTCGCTGTTCACGTTAACATGTCGAATGTTTGTAATGAGATTTCTGTCTCCAAAGTTTGGAAAGGATGTTTGTATATCAAAGTTATTTCCCAACAGCAGCCCCTCGCGGGCGAAGGCCTACTCCAAAGGTCTGAACCCCGTGAAGTTTATATGAAACTTCGCCTGGCAAACACCGTCCAAACTTTGGAGTTGGCCTGTTTGAATTTTGAATCCAATGGCTAGTTTTGACTGATTGACCAGGCACTGCCTATAAATAGCGAGACCTCCCCCTCTGAGGCTGCCATTTTTAGAAGAAGGAAAACTCTGCCAAAATTTTTCTTGAGCTCTAAAGTTTGAGATAGCTTTTCTTGACGTTTTGCCATTGTGTTGGCCTAGTCTCAAATCTTTGTTTGAAGTTTGTGTGACATCTTTGCCAAGGTTTGTTCCTTTGACTTTTTCATTTTCACAATTTTGTTGAATGGTGTTTCTGATCTTTGGTTTTGTAGATGTCTTCGCGAGATTTGCAAGATCAGCTTCAGTCTCAAGAAAGTTCTAAAACTGAGGAAGATAGATCTCGGTTGGATTCTGACGAAGAGGGCCTTGACGGTGTTGATGCGTCGGTCGAGGACTTAGTTAAAGATGACGAAGGTTTCAATCTAACTTTTGGGAAAACTTTGTTTGAAGGAAGTGATCTTGATGAGATGGTGAGATTGAAGCTCGTTGATCGTGATCAAGTGAGGGTGCCTGATCCTTTGGAGACTAATCCGAAGCCACATCCCAATGAATGCATTATTTATCGAGATCTGTTCATTGCTGGCCTTCGCTTCCCTTGCCAAGACTTCGTTGAGGATGTGCTGAAAGCTTTCAACATTCAAATGCACCATCTGACTCCAAATGGTGTAGTTACGCTGGCTCAGTTTGTCTGGGTCGTCAAATCTCAGGAGGCTAATGCTGATATTGCAGCTTTTTGTGAACTTTTTGAGATGCATACTCAATTCAAGGAGTTTATGCTTGAAGGGCGAGTGATTACTAAGTATTTTGCTTGCTCAAGTTTTAAGGCTGCCCGCAACGCTGTCTAGATTTCTCCGGCGACACAGAATAAGTGGGGTACTGGGGATTGGTCTAGATACTGGTTTTATCATAAGGTTCCCATGGTTGAGGAATGGGACCATGTTACAAAGAGAATGGTGAAGAAGTATCCGATGGTCGCCAGAATGGAAATTGAGAATTTTAAGCTATCTCCGCCTTTTCCTTCTTCCATGATCTCGAAGATTGCTATGAAGGCGTACAAGTGTACAGCTTCGCTGCAATGTGCTAGGGATCTGGTTGAGGAATATGCTGCTACCAAAATTTGGCCATTGAAAAAAGGATGGTCCTTTCAGCATTTTTATCCTAAGAAAGTTCGAGGTATAAACTACAAGTACCTGGATAACGATTTTCATCGCCCGGGGATATTTTCTTCTGATGAAGAATTTGTGAAATCTGTGGAAAGCCAGGCTGAGGATTTTCTTGGCAAGTATGTGTTGAGCGAGAAAAATAATATTGATAAGATTCTTGGGAGTGATTATAGACGCTTGAACAGAGTTTTTGAAATTGCTAATGTTGAATATGGTGAAAGGCCTCCTCCTACCTATGCTCATGAAAAAAAGCAAAGTAAAAAGGAGACTGCTATTCAGACTAAGGAGAAGAAGCGCAAGTCTGGCGTTTCTAGCAAAGTTGTTGCTAAGAAGTTGAAGAAAAATCAAAGTCCTTCTGTTTTGTTGGATGCTGAGGAGATTGATGCTATGCTTGAATAGAGTTTAGACATAGAGGGGAATTTGGTTTCTGATGTTGGTGCTGGTGGTGAAGGCGTTGTTGAGGTTGTCAAAGGTGATGGTGATGGTGATGGTGATGATGTTGTTTTTCCTGTTTCTCAAGATATTGAGGATGAGGTGAGAAAAATTTGTATGACTTTCTCTTCTAGTGGTTTGGCTCCACCATTACTTACTCCACTTAATGAAAACTTACAGAGTTTGCAAGCCCATGGTGCTTCTGCCGGTGGTTTTGGCGAAGTTGGTGCGGGAACTAGCTTGGTCTTTGAGAGAGAGAGACTCAAGTTAAGGATTTTTAGGAAGATGGTGGATCGGCTTCGCCGAGGCCTGTCGCTGAGGCCCCTTTTACTGGGCCACATGAGAAAAATGTTGACGCTGAGAGAACAACTTCAGTTGAGAACCCAGCTGGGGTTAATGCCGGCGAAGTTGGTTCTCAAAATGTGCCAAGAAAACTGGAGGCTCTAAAGTTTATGCTCTTGATTTTGAGGATAGTGATGAGGAGGTTTTTGATGATGACACCAACGATGATCGGTTGGCGTGCTTGTCTAGTTCTACTATCCATGTTGAGAGTGAAAAGAGTGTTGAGTGCAACTTGGGTGAGCGCGTTTCTACCGGTAAGTATTATGGCTTCGCGTTTCTTTTTGATTTGAATTGTTTTGTTTTGTTGACTTTGATTTTTCTTGCAGAAACTATCTTTCCTCATGCACCGTCTTCTCCTCGGAAGAGTATTGACTTGAGCAAGTTTACTAGTCAAGAACCTGTTACTCCTGTTATCTCGGCTGCTGGCGAAGGAGAAATTTCTGATGCTCTTAAGCGTGGATTGGCATTTTGTAAAAAGGAAGGTTTGAGCTCCAAGTTCATTGGTATTGGGGCTGATAAACTTCGGATGATGCCTCGTACTTCTAAGGTTCAACTGTCAAAATGTATAGATGAGGCCTTTACTGTCCCTGATGCGGAACTTGAGATATCGAAGAAACCCTTACTTGAAGTTGCTGATGCGGGGTTATCAATGATGTACAAAGGTTCCATCCTAATGAGAGGATTGCGAATGGATTTGGAGGAAAGGAGAAAATTTTTTCTCTTCGCGAACGTGACTATCTAGCTGAAATTGAAAATCTGAAGAAGCAGCTTGCCGAGAAAGAAAAGAAGAGAGCTGATGCTGTAGATGCTCACAATGTTTTGGAAGGCAAGCTTATCAGTGCTCTCGCTCGAGTTGAGGAAAAAGAGGATGATATTAAGAAGATTATGGAAGACAAAGAAAAGTTAGAGGAAGGCCTGAGGCATATTGAAAAGAAGTTGCAGGAACAGGACAAGTCCTTCTTTGAAAATTGCAACCGGATTTGGGAGCTTTGTTTTGAATGCTATGACAAGTTTGGAGCTTACCAATGTGACGAAGGCTACACAGATTTCATTTGATGAAACAGAGTTAAGATCCTTTGTTTGCGCAACTTTGTGATGCCAGCTATAAGTTTTCTTCTATGAGTGAGCTTACCAATGTGACGAAGGCTACACAGATTTTGTGCAACAAGTATCTTGAGCAGTATTGGAGGTCAGGTGGTCGGGTTCATTGTTTTGACAAAGCTAGAGAGAAACTACAGAGGGTAAATTTTATACTTGCTTGCTTTTGTTTTCTTTTGTGTTTTGTATCTTACTTTTCTCTCTTTCTGTGTTAGCAAATTGCAAAGGAGGCGGAAGCTGCTCGGAGGGAGGCAGAAGAAACAGCGAAGAAGGAAGTTGATGTTGGAGGTCGGAGCGGTGCTGGACCAGCAATGTTAGTGGCGGCCGTCCTTAGGCTCTAACTGTTTTTCCTTTTGTGAGAAGAGAGGTTTTTAAAAAATGGTGGTTCTAAGTTATGATCCTTGTATGATATACACTTGGTAACTGTTTGACTATTTGCCTGTCCTGCACAGGTTCCTCATGCTGAGGCTGCGCAGGATGTCGAAGACATCGTTCCGCTGTTAATGTGTAAAGATGACTTCGTTTTCGAGCCTGTCGAGTTTTACGATTTTCGCGTGAAGTGTGATGGCCGTGATGTCAATGATTTCTTTACTCGTAAGTTTTGCTCTCGTTATTTTGGACTTGAACTTTTTGGTGATTCTTACAAATCTTTTATAGACTTGAATAAGCGATGCCGTAATGTCTGGCCTCCTAATTGCCAAGTTTTTGATTTTACTGCTTTGCACAGGTAAAAGTTTGATGTGTGAGGTTTATTTTTCTTCTATGGTTGTTCTTGCTTTCTGACTTCTTCTTCTTCTTATAGTCGTCTGAGTCAAGTACTTCACCGGTGAATGTTTGTGAGGACTATCTTCGTCGTGAGGCGGACGAAATTATTAACGAGGTTGTGAGCGACATACTTGGTGATGCTGCCGAAGTAGTTAGTTCTCAAGATGACTGATTTTGTATACATTTTGTTTGTAATCGGATAAGCTGTATTGTAAATATCTTGTTGTATTGCGAAGTTTGTGAGTTTTCCTTCGCTTGTATGAATGAGTATAGAATAGATACTTTGAATTATATTGCGTATGTACTTTGCTTAGTAACATGGAGTCGAGAAATTTACCTTAACAGATCTTGAAATATCATCCCCTCTTTTTTTGATAAGTGGACGCGTATACTTTCTTAGAAGCTGAAAACATTTCACCTTAGTGAAATAGTCAAAAAAATTTGCCTTAGCGAATTTTAAAATGCCGTCCCTTCTTTTTCGTGCAAAGTGGACGCGTACGCTTCCTTAGAAGCAGAAAACATTTCACCTTCGTGGAATAGTCAAAAAATTTGCCTTAGCGAATTTTGAAACGCCGTCCCTTTTTTTTCGTGCGAAGTGGACGCGTACGCTTCCTTAGAAGCAGAAAATATTTTACCTTAGTGAAATAAAATCAAAAAATTTGCCTTAGCAAATTTTGAGACGCCGTCCCTTCTTTTTCATGCGAAGTGGACGCTTATGTTTCCTTAGAAGCAGAAAACATTTCACCTTAGTGAAATAAAGTCGAAAAAATTGCCTTAGCAAATTTTGAAACGCCGTCCCTTTTTTTTCGTGCGAAGTGGACGCGTACGCTTCCTTAGAAGCAGAAAACATTTCACCTTAGTGAAATAAAGTCAAAAAATTTACCTTAGCAAATTTTGAAACACCGTCCCTTCTTTTTCGTGCGAAGTGGACGCATACGCTTCCTTAGAAGCAGAAAACATTTCACCTTCAAAAAATTTGCCGCTGACTTTTTGAGTTGGATAAGTTAGCATTTTTTTAGATTTAATAAAATGTCGATGCTAACTTAGTTTTGCAAAATTTATGCCGATATAGGAGTATATGTTGGATGTACTCTTCGGCACTTTGTATTTCAGTGTGGAGACATATCTCTGGGGAAACTGTTCTCATTTATATTCCATGAGATTTACTGAGAGACTGCCTCGTTAAAAACCACTCACCCAGCGGAGGGTTCCCCTGAGTGAAAAAAGAGTGCAGCTCGATTACATTGTAAAGTTGCTTGAAATGAAACTTCTACTTTGCAGGAAGTGAAACTACTCTTCTAGTTCAGCTATGGGTAATATTTACGAAGTGTTTCTATATTCTAAGTGTGACTAAGCTCTTCACCTTTCAGATTTGCTAGGTGGTACACACCTTCTTTGTTTGTTCTTGTGATGATGAAAAGCCTTTTCCACTTTTGTTAGAATTTTCCCAATGTTTCTTCATCTCTTTTTCTTTTGAGGACAAAATCTCCTGGTGCTAACTCTCTTGGCTTGACTTTCTTGTTGTACCACTTCTTTGTTTCAAGTTGGTACTTCTTGATATTTTCAAGTGCTCTGTTTCTTTCTTCTTGAGCAAACCCTTGCTTGTTAATTGGTTATTCTTCTGTGATCATTTGAATATTTGTTCTTGGACCTTCGTATTTTATCTCTTCGGGGGTCATTGCTTCATCTCCGTAAAGTAATTTGAATGGAAAAAATCTATTAGCCTTGATTTTGAAGTGTTGTGAGACCAGATTACTTTTGGTAATTCGTCGACCCATTTTTCTTTTTTGAGGTCTATTAGGCACATTGAGATTCCAGTACAAATTATCCTGTTTGCTCTTTCGACTGCTCCATTGGACTATGGGTGTCTTACTGATGCGAAGCAAAGTTTGATTCCCATTGAATGGTAGTATTCTCTGAAGTCTTCGCTATCAAACTGGGTTCCATTATCTACAGTGATGTGTCTTGGGACTCTGAATCTGCATATGATGTTTTGCCATAGGAATTTTTTCATTATATGAGAAGACATGTTTGTGATTGGCTTCGCTTCAATCCACTTGGTGAAATATTCGACTGCAACTATTGCGTATTGGTGGTTGCCCTGAGCCGGAGGTAACTTTCAAACTATGTCTATTCCCCATCTTGCAAATGGCCAAGTTGGTTCGATTGGTTGTAGGTTTGTTCCTGGTGCATTGATTTTACTCCCTGCCATTTGACAATTATGACAAGTCTGAATGATTTCTTTGCTGTCACTTTGGGCAGTTGGCCAGAAGAAGCCTTGTCTGAAAGCTTTCCCGACTATTGATCTAGCCCCAGCATGACACCCGCAGATTCCCTCATGTATTTCTTTCAACAGGTTTTTTCCATCTTCTTTTGATATGCACTTTAGTAGTGGTTGGCAAACTCCTTCCTTGTACAGTTCTTCGTTGATGATTTTGTAGCTTCTGGTCTTTTGCTTCATTCTTACTTTATCAACTTCATTTTCTGGCTCGTAAAATCCTTTTAGGAATGCCATAATTGGAGCTCTCCAGTCTTCGCTTTCTATGATGTGTACTTCTTTTGGTTGTTCAACTTTTGTTTTTATTGAGGCTTCGATGATAGTTTGGAAGAATACTTCTGGTGGTAACTCAACTTTTGGGTGGCGGCTTTTGCAATTTCGTCTACATCTGTGTTATCGTTTCTTGGTATACTTTTCACTGTGAATCCAGCGAAGTGTTTTTCTTGATCCCTCAATAGTTGGAGATACTTTGCTAATTCTATATCTCTTGCTTTGTAATTTTTCTCTATATCCCAGCCACAACTTAAGAATCTGTCTTGATTATTAGCTTTTGAATTTCTATTGCTCTTGCTTTGCGAAGTCCCAGCAATACTGCCTCATATTCTGCAATGTTGTTGGTGCAATGAAAGTTTAGTCTTTCTGCGTATTTGAGTTTGATTCCAGAAGGTGAGGTTATGACTGCTGCTGCTCCTACGTCGGCGAAGCCCCAAGCACCATCGTAATAGATTATCCATTCTGGTTGCTCCATTCTTTCTTGATTGTACTTTGAAGGTTTCCAATCTGCCATAAAGTCGGCCAACACTTGATATTTGATTGTTATTCTTTTCTCGAATTTGATGAAGTATTGAGACAACTCTGCAGCCCCTTTTCCCAATCTCCCTGTGGATTTGCAGTCTTGTAGCACTTCTTTGAGGGGTTGATTTGTTGGCACTCTTATTTTGTGTGCTTGGAAGTAGTGTTTTAACTTTCTGGATGCCATAAGTACTGCACATGCAATTTTCTCAATTTCTGAATAAAAAATTTTTGATCCAGACAGAGCTTCGGATGCGAAGTAGACTGGAACTTATTTTATTGAGTGCTCATTTTCTTCTTCTTGAATCAGTACTGCACTAACTGTACTTTCGTTTGCTGATACATATAGTAGTAAATCTACCGTTGGATCAGGTGTTGCCAAAGTTGAGGGATTGGATAGATGCTTTTTTATTTCTTCAAAGCTTCTTGTTGTGCTTGACCCCAGTTGAATTTTTTCCTTTTCCCTTTTAGTGGTTGAAATATTGGGAGGCTTCGCTCAGCTGATTTGGATATAAATCTGTTCAGCGAAGCTAATCTTCCTATCAGCTTTTGGATGTCCTTGATGTTTCTTGGCACTTGCATGTTTAATATTGCCTTTACCTTCTCTGGATTCGGGTCGATTCCTTTTGTAGATACGATGCACCCCAAAATTTTGCCTGTTTGCACTCCGAATGTGCATTTTTCTGGGTTCAACTTTAAGTTTGCTTTTCTGAGATTTGAGAAGGTTTCTTGTAAGTCTTCGACATGGTCTTCTCTTTTCTTGCTCTTGACTACCAGGTCGTCGACATACGCAAAATTTCTTGGTATTTGATCTTTGAGAACTGTGGATGTCATTCTGATGAAAGTTGTTCCTGCGTTGCGAAGCCCCTCAGCCATTCTTTGGAAATAGTAAGTTCCGAATGGTGTGATGAAACTTGTGTACTCTTCGTCTTCTTTTTCCATCTAGATTTGATGATAGCCTGAATAGCAGTCGAAGAAACTGAGCATTTCACTTCTTGCTGCCTGATCTACCAAAGTGTCTATTCTTGGTAGTGGAAAGTTATCCTTTAGGCACACCTTATTGAGATCTGTAAAATCTATGCACATTCTCTACTTTTTGTTTTTCTTCTGCACCATGACTATGTTTGCGAGCCAAGTTGTAAATTGGACTTCTCTTATGACTTTTGCATCTAATAATCTTTGGACTTCGGCTTTTGCAGCTTGTGTTCTGTCTTCCGACAACTTTCTGAGTTTTTATTTTTTCGGCCTGAAGTTTGGTTCGATGTTTAACTTGTGTTCTATGACATCCCTGCTTACTCCTCCTAAGTCTTGTGCAGACCAGGCGAAGATATCCTTGTTACTTCGTAGGACTTGTATTATTTTTTCTTCTTCTTCTTTTGATAAATTTGTGCTGATGATAACTTGTCTTTTCGGCACCATAGGGTTTATTGGTACTTTCTTTGTATCTTCGCAAGGCTTCGCTTTTTCTTGCGTCTTCGTGTTTTTAGTTTCGGGCTCATCGTCTTCTTCTTCTTGTATTACATGGATATTTTTGAAAGTCGGGCTTGCATCTCTTTTAATGTTTCTTGCCTCTGTTTGACAGCCAAAGACGGTTATGATGCCATTAACTGCTGGCATCTTCATGCATAAGTATGGATAGCTTACTATGCTTCGAAAACATTTAAACTTCCCCTTCCAAAGATTGCGTTGTACTGGTTGTGCATTTTGACACCATCAAATGCTATTTGCTCTGTTCTCACATTGTTCACTGTTTCGAATGAGACTGGCAAGACAATTCTGCCGATAAAGTTTATTTTCTTTCGGCCGAAGCCTACTAGTGGGTGCTCGGCTCTTCCCAGAGTTTTCCTATCAATTTGCATTGCATCTAAAGTTCTTATGAATATTATGTCTGCTGAGCTGCCACCATCTATCAGAATTTTTGTTACTGCCCAGCCTTCAATGTTTGCTTCTATGATCATTGCGTCCATGTGAGGGTAATCTTTGAGTTTGAGATCTTGTTCTGAGAATGTGATTGGCATGTGGGACCATCTTGTTTTCTTGAATGGACCTTTGACTGCTATGGAGTTTACTCTTCTGAAATAATTTCTTCTTTCATTTCTTGAATCAAGCTCCATGTTGTTTCCTCCGAAGATTGTCATAATTCTATCTTTTCTTGGGATGACTGCATTCCCGTTGCTTGTTGACGCTTCGGGCATGTTGTTGTTGTATTGAATTTGGTGGTGGTTATTTGCTACTGAACTTTTAGGTTGAAAATTTTGCTTCTGACTTAGGCCCCATTGATTTTGCGGGCACGTTGCTAGCGGTTGGCAGTTATAGATTGCGGGAGGTGGTGGCAACATGTACTGAGGGTAAGTTATTGGTAAGTAACTTGTTTTTTAGGGAGCTAGATGATTGACAACCTTCAACTGCGAAGTTGCTCTATTTTCTTCTTGTACTTCTTCAATGCTTTTCTTTACTCTTGGGCACGTATTTGATGTATGACCAGCCCCTTTGCCATGTATGATGCAATACATTTCTTCGGGCCTTAAGATTTTCCTTTTAAAATTTCTGCTTTGCTTGTTATAATTTGCCCTTTGCTGGAAATTTTCCTTGTAACTTCTGTTGTTTTGAAAATTTCTTTTACTATTTGATCTTGGACATTGATCGGCAGCTTTGCTCGTGTTGTTGATGTGATTTATCCTCTGAAATGGTCTTCGCTCAGCGTTTGTTCTTGGGTGTTGGGGATTGTTATTTGATCTTGAAGTATTTCTTTCTCCGTTTTCTTCTTCTATTCTTTTTCTGTAGTCTTCGTCGGACTCACAGTATTTTTTTATTTCTTCATATAACTTTTCCACTGTGGTTGGTCTTTCCCTTTTGAAGTGTGATGAAAGTTGGCCTGCTCGCAGTCCTTTGATTGCTGCTATGATGACAACTTCGTCCGGTATGTTTGGTATTTGAGCTTTTGTTTGTATAAATCTTTTGTAATATTGGCTCAACGGTTCTTTTGGTTGCTGCTTGATATTGAAAAGATCATCGCTGGTGAGTTCGACTCTTTGTAAGCCTTGAAAGTATAGGAGCAAAGTTATACGAAGTTGATCCCAAGATTTGATTGACCTTGGTTTTAGTGAAGAGTACCAATGCTGCGCTGATCCTCTTACTGCCATGATGAGTGACTTTGCCAGGGTGTTCGCATCTCCCCCGCTTGATGCTACTGCTACTTTGAAGCTCATAAGAAATTGTCTTGGGTCGATCATGCTGTTGTAGGTTGGGATGATATTGAATTTGAAACCTGCTGGCCACTTCACTAGCTGAATGTCAATTGACAAGGGAGACTCTGTATCAATTGTTGCTATCTGACTTTGGTTTTTTTACTGTTAGTATTTTTGCTTGCTGAATTTGGATCTTGAATCATGACTTCGCTTTCGTTTTCTATTTCATTATTGATCTTTGTTAGTTCAGCCTCTGCTTCTGTAATTTTTTGCCTTAGGGACTTTTCTCTTGTCTTCGCTCTTGCTTCCTCCAGCTGTTTTTTCTTGACGATGAGTTGTTCTTCGAGTTCTTTGAGTCTTCTTTCTTCGTTCTGAGTTTCTTCATCTTCTTGTGGACGTCTATTTTCTGTTTCTGTCTCATTTTCCAAAAGTGGGCCTTTGTCTTGGTTTGAATTGTCTCCAGCCGAAGTTGCTTTTTTGCTGAATCTTATCATTTTGCGTCCGCGTGGTGGTCATGGGTGTCTTCGATCACACAAACGGACGGCGCCAGATGTTGGGTGGAAGGCTCACATACACATATCAAATGAAGACAATATGCTAGTTGCAATTACTTTTTCAATCCGTCCCAAAACTTACATTCCAGGGGATTTATAGGCCCCTTGGCTTCGCTATTTACAAAACTGGCCATAGAACTCGCTTCACATCTAGCTAGAAAGCATATCGACGAAGTGGCGAAGCATACTTCGCCCTTTTCCTTTTTGTCTTCTGAGACAACTTTGAGCTTGACCATGATTTCTAGACTCAGCTGAGAGCATCACAAACTTCTACGCGAAGCCGCCATGTCAGCTCCGCTGGTCACCAAAAGTCGGGCGAAGTTATCTTCCGCCGGATAACCTGAAACATGTGAAATCGTACATACAGGGTTTTATAAACACAGCGAAGTATCCACGTGGTCTTCGCTGAGCGTCCAGAGTCCGATGAAGTCCTCTTCGCCAGTCGATTCAAAACATGCGAAAATTCATAAGCGGAGTTGGAAACATGCACATCGAGGTGTTTGTGTTATCTTCGCTGTTCACGTTAACATCTCGAATATTTGTAATGAGATGTCTGTCTTTAAAGTTTGGAAAGGATTTTTGTACATCAAAGTTGTTTCCCAACACCTACTATTTCAATCATGTGGGAGATAAATTGGACTTTGCGATAGTTTGGTGTGTCAGTTAGATTTTACAAAAAATATGTAGAAACATTTTTTTCTAAATATTTTTTTTGAAATAAAAATACACTCAGATACACTAAAATATTATTTAATGTTAGAAATTTATCAAACATTTGTTCTAACTAAAATAAATATGAAATTAATTTCATTTTTTCCTGTAATTATTATCTATGTATTTTAGAATTAAAAACCACAATATAGAGCATAATTTTGGGAAACACATGAAGTTCTACACCTAAGCCAGTCTAAACTACAACTAGTTCATTTTAAATTATAGTTCGTTTTGACCCCAAGTCCGACCACCCGTCTTATTAAAAAAATTTATGTTAGATATCATTTCTTTTGTTGTGGCTTACTTTACTAATAAAAAATCTTCAAGAATAACTTAAAATTTTAACTATATTTATATATTTTTTTGAATAAGATGACTGGTCAAAGTTAAGGTTAAAAAAGTCAAACTAACTATAATTTAAAACGAAGAGAGTACCTGTAACAGTGACAACGAACAAGGAAGCAGCCGTGTCCATCTAGATGTTGCCAACCAAATCGCATACATCATTCTAGGGTCGATCTTAAGAAGTTACATGATAAATAATGCTAATGGTTCAATGGTTAGACTACATTGTACAACT
The DNA here is from genome assembly GCA_023333625.1 of Bothriochloa decipiens. Lineage (NCBI taxonomy): Eukaryota > Viridiplantae > Streptophyta > Magnoliopsida > Poales > Poaceae > Bothriochloa > Bothriochloa decipiens. The sequence continues at coordinate 172,139 of CM041632.1, forward strand.
TAAAAAACTAGATATTGTACCGAGGAACGTTTTTGCAGTATTCAGCAACCAGGATAATCTGTATCGGTTAGCAATTTTGCATCCTTCGTTTCATTTTTGGACTAGTTTTAAAGTTTAGCAAATCATATAAAATTTAAATAATTCTAAGCAATAAATAAAAAAGGTGGAGCATGGCTTTAGGAAAAATAACCTTCTATGAATTTTCTAACTTAAACCATATTTTAGCATTTTAGTATATATTTATTCTATAAAAATATTTCAATAATATAATAGTTTGATATTTCAATAATTGATCTCTCCGAGCTATCATGAAGGTCCGGTTTGCCTCTCTTTTTGTGCTACCTCAACCAAAACAGAATTTAAAGCCGCTCAGAAAGGTAAATCAGATGATTTCAATACTTCGAGGAGCACAATCATCTGATCTTTTTCTTTGATGCCTCATCTTTTTAACAACAATAACAACAACATAGCCTTTTATCCCAAGCAAATTAGGGTAGGCCAGAGATAAAACCCAAAAGAGGCATAAAAACAAAAAACACATAAATGGTACAAGAAAAAGATTACAGTTCAGGCACGTTAATTGCTAGTCTCCAAGCGCTCCTATCCATAGCTAAATCCTTAGGAATATTTTACTCCTTAAGGTCTCTCTTAACCGACTCGTCCCAAGTCAGTTTAGGTCGACCTCTACCTCTCTTTACATTATCGACCCGTTTTAGAACCCTACTACGCACCGATGCCTCAGGAGGCCTCCGTTGGACATGGCCAAACCATCTCAATCGGTGTTGAATCAATTTTTTCTCAATTGGTGCCACCCCAACCCTATCCCGAATATCGTCGTTCCGGACTCTATCCCTTCTTGGGTGCCCACAACACCATCGTAACATACGCATCTCTGTACACTCAATTGCTGAATATGTCGTCTTTTTGTAGGCCAACATTCAGCACCGTATAACATCACCGGACGAATCGCTGTCCTATAAAACTTACCTTTTAACTTCTGAGGCACCCTTCTGTCATAGAGGACGCCTGAAGCTTGACGCCATTTCAACCAACCGGCTGAAATTATATGCCTAACATCTTCATCAATGTCACCATCCTTTTGTAGCATCGATCCTAAATACCGAAAAGTATCCTTCTTGGCCACCACTTGCCCATCGAGGCTAACGTCTCCCTCCTCATTCCTAATCGCGCTGAAATCGCACCTCATGTACTCGGTCTTGGTCCTACTAAGTCTAAACCCTTTCGACTCTAACGTGTGCCTCTATAGTTCTAACTTCCTATTAACCCCTGCCCTAGTCTCATCCATTAGCACCACATCATCAGCAAAGAGCATACACCAAGGGATATCACCTTGTATGTCCCTTGTGACCTCATCCATCACCAAAGCAAATAAATAAGGGCTCAATGCCGACCCTTGATGTAGTCCTATTTTAATTGAAAAGTCACCGGTATCGCCATCACATGTTCGGACTCACGTCACCACATCCCTGTACATATCCTTGATGAGGGTGATGTATTTAGTTGGGACTTTGTGCTTTTCTAAGGCCCACCACATGACATTTCTCGGTACTTTGTCATATGCCTTCTCGAGGTCAATAAAGACCATGTGCAAGTCCTTCTTCTGCTCCCTATACCTCTCCATCAACTGTCGTAATAAAAAAATTGCCTCCATGGTCGACCTACCAGGTATAAACCCAAATTGGTTTTGGGTCACACTTGTCACTCTTCTTAGGCGATGCTCGATAGCCCTCTCCCAGAGCTTCATTGTATGGCTCATCAACTTAATCCCACGGTAATTAGTACAACTTTGAACATCTCCCTTGTTCTTGAAGATCGGTACTAATATACTTCTCCTTCATTCTTCAAGCATTTTGTTTGACTGAAAAATGAGGTTAAAAAGCTTAGTTAACCATACTATCGCTCTGGCACCTAGGCATCTCCACATCTCAATGGGGATACCGCCAGGGCCCATCGCTTTACCTCCCTTCATCCTATTCAAAGCCTCCCCGATCTCTGCCTCCTGAAATCTCCTCACGAAACGTCTGTTGGTATCGTCAAATGAGTCATCTAACTTCAAGGTAGGACCCTCATTCTCCCCATTAAACAACTTGTCAAAGTACTCTCTCCACCTGTCCTTGATCTCCTCATCCCTCACCAAAAGTTGATCCGTCCCATCCTTGATGCATTTGATTTGGTTGATGTCTCTCGTCTTCCTCTCGCGGATCCTAGCCATCCTATAAATGTCCTTCTCCCCTTCCTTCGTGCCTAGTCGCTGATAAAGGTCATCATACGCCTGACCTTTTGCTACACTCACCACTCGTTTTGCAGCCCTCTTCGCTATTTTATAGCCCTCAATGTTGGCTGCACTCATGTCATGATGGAGGCGCTTGAACCACTCCTTCTCCCTAATAGCCCTTTGCACCTCGTCATTCCACCACCAGGTGTCTTTCGCTTCCCGTTTGCCTCCCCTACTCACTCCAAACACATCCGAAGCCACCTTTCGAACATATGTTTCCATCTTTAGCCACATGTCATCTGCATCTTCTCCTTCTTTCCACGGCTCCTCATCTAGCATCCTCTCCTTAAATGTTTGCGCTGCTTCCCCCCTAAGCTTCCACCATTTTGTTCTCGTAATCTTGGCCCGATTGTCCCAATGGACACGTATCCGAAAGTGAAAATCCGCCACAACAAGCTTGTGTTGAGGGACAACACACTCCCCAGGTAACACCTTACAATCTAAATAAGCACGTCTATCCCCCCTCCTTGCAAGGATAAAGTCGATCTGACTCAGGTGTTGTCCGCTACGAAAGGTCACTAGATGGGATTCCCTCTTCTTAAAGACAGTGTTTGCTATCAACAAATCGTAGGCCAACGCGAAGTTCAAAACATTCTCCCCCTTTTAATTTCTACTACCATACCCAAAACCCCCATGCACCCGCTCAAAACCTACATTAGTCGCACCCACATGGCCGTTGAGGTCTCCTACTATGAAGAGTTTCTCGCTGATAGGTACAGTACTAACCATGCTATTGAGATCTTCCTAAAACTGCTTCTTGGTGCTCTCGCAAAGGCCTACCTGTGGGGCATAGGCACTGATCACATTCAGAGCCAAATCTCCAACTATCAACCGGACTAGGATAATTCGGTCGCCTTGTCTCCGCACCTCAATTACTCCATCCTTAAGGCTCCTATCGATCAAGATGCCTACACCATTCCTACCCGATGTTGTCCCCGTGTACCAAAGTTTGTGGCCGATATCCTCCACCTCCTTCGCCTTTTGGCCCTTTCATTTAGTCTCTTGAACTTATAGAATGTTTACACGCCTCCTAATTGCTGTATCGACTAGCTCTCTTAATTTATCCGTTAGGGACCCTACATTCCAGCTACCTAGACGAATCCTAGTTGGCTCGACTAGCTTCCTTACCCTTCGCACCCGTCGAGGGAAGTGCGAAGACCCTTGCTCATTTTTCACTACACCCGGGCGCAGATGTAGCGTGTCACAAAGGTTGCGACGACCCGACCCTTGCTCATTTATCATCGTACCCGGATCACGATACGACGCGCCACTAAGGGGATGACGACCCGGCCCTTGCACATTTGACACTACACCTGGGTTTCGATGTAGCGCGTCGCTAAGAGGGTTACGCCCCAACGAATCTCTTGTGGGTTTCATATCCATGAGAGTGGCTGGTTTTGAAATATTGGCTAACCGCATCTAACACACCCTCCTTCTTTATCCGGACTTAGGACCGGCTATGTTAAAATGACTCAAGAAAGTCTTCCAATCAATATAGGCGAAGTTTACAAGTTAATTTTTTTTATGCCTCATCTTTTAAGTATAAGTTATATTATGTAAACTACACAACTCACACAAACCTAGTACGTAAACTAGAGCGGGCACATCACCCTAACGGCTACGTTAAAATGACTCAAAAAAGTCTTCCAATCAACATAAACGAAGTTTAAGTTAATTTTTTTATACCTCATCTTTTTAAGTCTTAAATATAAGTTATATTAACTAAACTACACAACTCACACACACTTATACGTAAACTAGAGCGGGCACGTCACCCTAACTATTAGGGCCCATTCACGTGAGAGTGAGAAGAAAAAGGAACACAGTCGCGGTAAATACCTGCGGGAGTCGGGACTCGAACGCAGGCAGGCTCGAACGCGCACCTGGCGTCCTTGCCAACCGCTCAACAAGCGGTCCTCCATCTTATCTCATAATTGAAAAAAAAAAAGCCAGACTGTTATGAGCACTTCTTTTTCTTTTGTTGTTCTGCCACCGCAACGGTCCGGCCCGGCCTGCTTAGGAGGCTCCATGGGGTCAGTCAATCTCAATCCATGTGCAGCAGCAGCCGCCCTAATTTCTTGGAAGGCAACGAACTAACCAAGGGAAGAGAAGCCGAGAGCATTAGCCATGGCGGCGGTGAATCTGTCGAAGCTGGTGAAGGAGAAGCGCTTTTGGGTTGCCTCCTTCCTCGTCGTATGGGCAGCAGCGCTGCAGGTAGGAGCAGGTTTGAGGCCTTCCTCCTGCTTTGGATCCGGAGGCAGGCTTGTATTCCCCTCAGGCTCCCATTCGGAATCCAAATGAAATGAATTCCTTGCTTGCTGTTGCTGTATGTATCAGGGCCACATGATGTGGATGCAGCGCCAGGACGCCTTCAAGCACAAGTTCGGCCTTGACCAACAAGCAGACGGACCCGACGCCGTGGATTCCTCCTCTTCCTCTACCTCTTCGCAGTAGGTCCTGCCCATCCCCCTTGTTGTTTTCTGATCCTCCCGTGCTTCAGATGGGACCGCCTGCTTGTAATGTAATCCTTCAATTCAGCACCCCATCAGCGAGTTTCCGCTCGACTGTATCTTTCTACTTCTCAAATCAAATCATGCCAATTTTATTTTTAAGTATTTGTTTTTTCTTCATCCTTTTCCTTCATCATCGATACTAAGGGGGTGTTTAGTTCCCCATTTTGCTTAAAAAATTTTTGGATTTTGGCCCATCATTTTGCATATTGAACTAAACACCCTCCAATTTTTTTTGGTAAAAAGTTGACCATTCTTCATTTTGGATTTTGTTAGGCCAAAAAAAAAAAAGACCCAAAAATGGTGCAGCCCTCACTCACCCTCATGAAAATTTTAGTATTTAAGATGGAACTAAACACACATATGAAAAATTTAGCATTTTGTATTTCATCAATCCATGGGAAGTAAACACACCATTTGTAAGGCACCAATAGCATCCCTTTTGGATTCTGAGAATTCATTCCAAATCCATTATGAGTCCAATCATGTGCCTTTTCAATTCGATATAAGTACTCCAACTAATCGAAGCAAGGATCGATTGAAGCTCCAATGCAATGTAAATAATAATAATAAGATTCCTCTGTGTTGTTTCGCAAGTCATTGTATGCATGCTAGTTGTCAAATTGAATCGAACTAAGGCAGCATTAGCATGCATGAGTCAAGATGTACTTGATAGCCTGGCTGTGTTTCTTACCAGCTTGATAGCATGTTTCAGATGCAATCGAATGCACCCAGGTTCTTACCAGCTGAGTTTCTGAGTGTTGACAAATGCCACTCAGTAGTACTGAAGGAGGCCTGCAACAACCAGTTGCTTCCTTGTCTCTTCCGGCACAGGCCATTGGTCTCATGCCTATGATTGATTAGGCAGGCAGTTTGTTGGGAACAAATGAGACATCCTAATAAAGCTAATAATGCTTCCGTCAGGGAGAGGCAGATGACAAGACAATTACAGTGTGTGTACAAGCATACAATGGTACTAACGACCTCGCTCCCTCCCCATCTGAAACCAGGCGTTTCTTTGAGCAGTCTATCATTTTTGTTCCCATATTTCTTTTAGTCCAGAATAAATTCTGCTACCAGATCTTTTGGGTCTGGGAGAAATAAACTCTGCTCTCCTCAAGTCTTTAGCATTCTACGTGCCGCAACCCACATGTATGAGTTTGTGTTTTATATAGATGGATGCCTAGTAACTATAGTGCTTACAACAGCTGCTGATTTCTGAGTTAAAGCCTACCTCTTCGATTACATGACTCTTGAACCGGGAGAGATCAGACAAGAGCAATGAGAAAAATGTGGTGGCTGTAAATGTCATATATTTTCTCTGTTTTCTTTTCAATTCTCAAAAGGTCAGGAACAACTCGGGGAGTGTTGTTTCTTTTCAATTCTCTGTTTTCAGTGCCATTTTTACATTGATGAACTATTGACTCGGAAGAGTAGACAAGTACAAGGTAGTAACCATTGCCCGTGGGTTTCGTTTGTGTCCGGTCCACGCCTGATCTTGGTCACCGAATAATGCCTGCCTTGTGATTTGCTCAATTTCCGCAAGCAATGGCCTTGAGATCAATGTCCAGGATATTGGCGACAAGCAGCAGCTTAAGTAGCCGAGGCGAGAATTTGATGGCGCCTCCTGCAAATTAAGAGCATCAGCAAGCACCTTGCACACACGGAGCAATATCCTGCATAAAGGTTTTAACCCAATCAACTCTAAGAATTTGCAACACTGGAGGAGACTTTGTCAATCCCCGGCCGCGTTAGCAACACCTTGCACACACGGAGCAATGTCCATCAGCAGTAGGCTTCCAATTCCGACTGTGAGCAGACTACTATATATGGGCATTGGGCAATATGGTGGTTCAATTTTTGGCGCCAGTATTCACCGGTAGCTATCTTGGGTACGGTGTAGCAGACCATATATATGCCCATGCCAGTGAAAAGAAAAGGGGAAAAAACGAAGTTCTCAGAAGTCAGGAACAGCAGCTCGTGATCGAGGCTGGGCTGAAGAGCACAAACTGTATGGAATGATGCTCACTGGATCCTAAGGCTGGTACTGGTAGTAATAGTAACCGAGAAGCACATTACACATGTAAAATTCTAAGCATCAGTCATCAGTGGCGGCAGATCTCCCAGTACCGATTGCGTAGTGCACCCAAATGTTCCTTCCATCAAGCACCTGAAAAGATTGTTTTGTGTTGGTGATGGATACAGAGCAGAGGCAGGTTGTCCTATATGATACATGAAAGAACTGAAGAACACTTGCCTGACCGTTCATGTTTTGCAATGCTACAGCAGCTTGGTTTTGTGAAGACAACTTGACAAAACCAAATCCTTTTTGACTTCCCGGTTGTAGGATGGCATATAACCTTCACTGCAGAGTGCAGTGTGCATATATATACAGTAATCTTCATGAGAGAAGCATCGGCAAATGCAACTTCAGAAAGAAAGAAAGAAAGAAAGAAGCATATACCTGCAATAACATCACCATATTGAGAGAAAGCCTCCTTGAGAGCTGTTTCGTTAGTGTCGTAAGAGAGACCTGCAATAAGGCCATAAAAAAAGCGGCAGCAACGAGAGAGCTGAGCTAAATCATCATCCATCTATCCGCAATTCCAGGTGTGATTGAAAGCTGGAAAGGATGATGGCCTGATGGGGGTGGAGATTGATTTGAATTGGGTTGTTTGATGGCACCTATCTTGTTCCCTTCGGGTAGAAATACTACTCTTGGCTGATACGCCCAACATCGGCCTAAAAGATGTCGCCGGGGTCAGTCAGCTTTACAAGCGCTCGAAGCAGACAGAACTAGAAACCTCCCAGTACCGTGCATTGGATCAATTAGAACAACAAATGTGCTTCATCTTTTGTAGCAAAAGTGGGAAGTTATTCCTTAGCCAAGCAAAAGGATACCTACACAACCATCAATCATGTTAGATATGTGTCGAATATGTGTACAAGTTGGTTACGTTGGACTTGAGTTGTATTAGGGGACTAGGATAGAGTTGTGGTCGGACTCTATGTCCTAGGGTGTCATAAATATGAGGCCACCCTTGTGCTAACCGTGAGACGACTTAGCGGCTGGTTTGGGTGGCGGCGAGGCCACGGGATCGCCCGAATGCCGGTGTAGCTGCTGTTTATGGGGAGGAGCGCCCGTAGTCATAGCCCCGAGGATTAAGCATATCGCTGAACCTCGTTGAAAAAAACATCGTGCCTCGGTGTCGTTCTCGTTTGCGTATTTTCTTCTATGCTGATTATGCTTCCGCGTTCGTCGGTTAATAGATCTGTTCGGGTCTGGATTTAACCGTGTTTTGTAACAAGTGGTATCAAAGCCAGTTTCATAGAAGAAGATTGCAGGAGGTGCGATGGACATGTTCTACACAGTGCGAGGCTCGCACGGGTGTGTCCGGGACAGGACATGGCGCAAGGTGGAGCATGGCGGCGATCGACGACTCGATCGGTGGAGTTGGAAACTTCGAGCTGGTGGCTCGAACCGTCCAATGGGCTGCAATCAACAGGGATCGTTCCAGACGTGGAGATCGGGTTGATGGCAGCTGGTGGCTGCTGTTCGATGGGGTCGGTCAGACGTGACGGCCAGGTTCGACGGTGCGGCTGGAAGACGTCGTGGACGAAGACGGCGGCTTGACTCACGGTCAGATCGACGTGGTTGTTGCAGGGCTCTCGTGTAGCAGCAACGATGATGGCGTAAGCCATGGTGGACTTGCGTATTTTTTGGAGAAGTTTCTGTTGGGAGATTAGGTGGCTCAGATCGATGGCAACGTGCAGGATCCTGTGCGGCAAGACCTGATGGTTTTCTCTGCGATCAAGCAGATAGACATTCTATTTTTGATCGATTTGGAAACGGAGTTCAGGTGATGGTGCCGTGCTGTGGACAGGAAGTGCTGCAACAGGTCGGCGTACGGTCGACAAAAATACGTACCGAATCAGGAGTCTGGAGATGGCTGAACGTGGTTAGGATTATTTATTCCTATTTCGTTTTGGTCAAGACTTTTGGGATTTGGTGTTTGTTGAAGAACCGACCACCTGTGGGCCCACTATGGCCACGATGGGAAGTTGTGTACGTAGGTGTCATGGAGGAAAAGGAGCAGGACCGCATCTCTCTCGGATACAGAATTAAAAAGGAAATGGACGGCAGGAGTCCGGTTGGACTTGTTGCCGGTATTCTGTTCTCCATAAATACAGGGAGGGTCACAGAGTATTGTAGATCAAAACAATTGCAAGTTCGGTAGCTGGATTTGCGGAGTTGTGGTGTGATCTACGGATGGCGCTCAAGCGGGTTGACTTCGTCGTGTGCGAGCGGCGGGAATAGTTGACGGGGCTTGCAAGCGGCGTGGTTGTGCATAGGCGGTGTACGGCGGCGGCGACATACTGCAGATCACAGCACGTGCAGGAGGCGTGTGCTGCGGTGACGTGTGTGCTGCAGCAAGGAACAAGCGCGTGGGTGACGTGCTTGGTGCGCGTGGAGCGAGCACGCGGGCGTACATCTAGTACATGGTTTTTCGGCGATCTGTGGCAACAGGCAGATGTCGTCGATGGCATCCAAATTTGAGGTGGTGAAGTTTGATGGCACCGGGAACTTCGGGCTGTGGCAGACGAGAGTGAAGGATCTGTTGGCTCAACAGAGTATCACGAAGGTGCTCAGCGGGATTAAGCCGGAGAAGGTAGATGATGATAAGTGGGAGGAGATGGAGGCACAAGCGTGTGCAACCATCAGGTTGTGTCTCTCTGATCCGATCATGTACCATGTCATGGAAGAAACTTCAGCGAAGAAAATTTGGGACAAGTTGGCCAGTCAGTTCATGTCCAAGACGGTGACTCAGAAGCTGTACCTGAAGCAGAAGTTGTTTGGCTTGAAGATGCAAGTGGGGTCAGATCTTATCGAGCACATCAATGTCTTCAATCAATTGGTTGCTGATCTTGTAAAGGTCGACGTAATGATTGATGATGAAGACAGGGCTGTTATTCTTCTTTGTTCGTTGCCGAGGTCTTATGAACACTTGGTTACTACATTGACGTACGGGAAGGAGGACATCAAGGTGGAGGACATTGTTGTTGCATTGCTTGCTCATGATCAAAGGAGGAAGAATAATGCAAAGGATGAGTCTTCTGGTGATGCTCACGTTGTCAAGGGTGATCGTGGTGTGGAAGATAAGAGAGGCAACAAGAAGAAGGGTCCGCGGTGCTATAAGTGTGGCGTTTTGGGACATGTGAAGAGGGACTGTCCAGGGCTGAAGAAGGATGGAGGAACCGTAAGTGTTGTGATTGCCAACAGGAAAGATGACTCGGATAGCGATGGTGATCTTCTCACAGTGTCAAGTGAACAGTCGTGTGAAGCGTGGTTGTTGGATTCAGCTAGCTCGTTCCATGCAACATCGAAGAAGGAGTTTTTCTCATCATACACCGAGAAGGATAATGGTTTTGCTTACTTGGGAGATGGTTCAGGCTATCTTGCTGTAGGAGTGGGCAATATCAAGTTCAAGTTGTGTGATGGTAAAGAGATGTTGCTTAAGGGTGTGAAGCATGTGCCGGGGCTGACAAGGAATCTGATTTCGCTTGGTTTATTGCATGAAGAAGGCTGGTTGTATCAGGCGGTACCTGATAAGAAGACCTTGAGAGTCATGCATGGAGACAAGACGGTCATGATTGGTGAGAAGTCAAGTGCACACCAATACAAGCTAAAAGGAAGCGTTGTTAAAGGTGGAGTCATGGATGGCAATGCAAATGTGGTGATGTTCTATCCTGACGGTGATGCGGCTGTGCGATCAGCCTCATCAGGTCGTTCTATGTGAGCGACGAAGGAGACGGCTCAAGTCCGGGTACACGGAGGATCGCGCATGGACGGCTTCAAGGTGGCGTGCATATTCGCCAAGGTGGAGTTTGTTAGATATGTGTCGAATATGTGTACAAGTTGGTTACGTTGGACTTGAGTTGTATTAGAGACTAGGATAGAGTTGTGGTCGGACTCTATGTCCTAGGGTGTCATAAATATGAGGTCACCCCTGTTCTAACAGTGAGACGACTTAGCGGCTGGTTTGGGTGGCGGCGAGGCCGCGGGATCGCCCGGATGCCGGTGTAGCTGCTGTTTATGGGGAGGAGCGCCCGTAGTCATAGCCCCGAGGATTAAGCACATCGCTAAACCTCGTTAAAAAAACATCGTGCCTCGGTGTCGTTCTCGTTTGCGTATTTTCTTCTATGGTGATTATGCTTCCACGTTCGTCGGTTAATAGATCTGTTCGGGTCTGGATTTAACCGTGTTTTGTAACAAATCATCCGGATTTACGCCGTATATCAACTGATTATGGTTTCGAGGGCCGTGCTCCGCCTTAGTGCCCTTATGAAGGCGGCGGGGAGTCCTAATTCCAGGTGTGATTGAAAGCTGGAAAGGATGATGGCCTGATTGTGGTGGAGATTGATTTGAATTGGGTTTGATTGTTACCGTACCGCCGACGAACAAGTTGGAGCTGCTGCATCTGCATGCGGAGGAGGACGCGCTGGTCCTCCGATTCCCCGTCTCCCCTAAGGGCTTGTTCGTTTCTATCGGAACGAGGCCTGGAACGGTCCAATCCAGGCAGATTGGAGAGGCCTGGTCCGACTCGGAATGAAAACGGGCCAGACTTGGTTTCTCCCCCAGGTCTTCGCGGCCTGGATCCATTCCGGACCTCCTGACCTCCGGAACGGAGATAGACGGCTCGCGACTCGCGACTCGACGGCGGAGCGGCGCTAGGTGACGGCGGGACGGCGCGAGGCGACCACGACGCGCGCGAGGCTACTGCGACCGCGCGACGGCAACCGACGGTGAACTCTTCCCCTCCGACGTCCACGCTCCCTGCCGTCTTCTCCCCGGTAAAGCGCTGTGTCCTTCCCCTCTCCTCTACTATATAGGGTTCGTGGCACTAGGGGGTCATTCAAAGATTGGGTTCGGCGACGGGGAGATCCGGCCTCCAGTCGATGGCGGCCACAAGATCAGGCTCGTCGTAGGGGATGTAGAGGGAGATGGTTCCAGTTTGTGCTCGTTGCGAGAAACGGCCATGTCTTTTGCTGCCGTGCCAAACAATTGTTGGCCTGATTCGTCTGCAGACTGTTTCTCTCCGATGCAGACCTGCAGGCTGCAGCTGTAGAAATACTAGTAGAAATTTTAATATCGAGTGCAGGAACACAGGGTCCACACGATACACCAGAGAAGGTCTCGGGTTCAGATTTGGGGGTCACAGTTTCTAGCACTATTTTGTTGTTCTGGGAAACAGTCGAGTTTGTTGCACTAGTATAGCATCCTGTATGTGACACTGAATCTCTGCATTTCTGATAGATGGATTACAAGGGTGCATTGTAAATCTGATTCACTTGTCCTCTGATTTGATAGAGTGAAAAACAAGAGACCGTATGTCTGAATTGCATGTGTATTGTATCTGAATTCTTACACTTGCCTGAATTGCTGAGATCGACTGGGACTTCTTTCTTTGGATTCTTGATGTTGGCCCAAACTAACTAGTATGGGAAGGGAAATATGATGAGGAACCAATGGAGATACTATTGTTCTCTTTATTCAAACTCTCAAAGGTTACATAGCAAAGGACCTACACAAGTCCTTTTATAGGCTATTTAGGTCGGTTTCCACGGTAACCGACCTGCTACAGTGCTAGTACAACTCAACACACAGCTAGCAACAACTATGTTCTAGCTAATACATATACAAAACCAATTTTTGTTCCTACTTTAGTAGTCAAAACCAAGTTGTACTTCACTAGTTAAAACCAAGTTGCCTTTTTACTCAAGAAAACAAATTACTCATCCAACAATTGATCTCCTGACATGTCTAGCTGTATAGGCAATACTGTCATATCCTCGTGTGTGAAGAAGCAGTATCCATATCCTCCCTATACTGATAGGGAATATCCCTTGATCAAGTGTAGACAAACTAAAGACTAATATGTTTGTATTGATATATGGCTAATATGTTTATTCTCCTACTATTATGCTCTTCCCGTGTCACTAATTCCCTTGATAAGTGTGTTTTTTTTCTTAACACAAATACAGTTTCTGCATACATGTTTTATACAGTTCTGAATTTTGTTTGAAGTAATTAGTGAGACTGAACCTCTTAGTGTTTTCTTTGGTTACTGTAAAAACTCTATATGCTAGTCTCTCATCTTTCTAGAACCTTTTCTTAACATTATCTGTTACTGTAATAGGTAGTTCATGTCTAGAAACTCTTTTTTCAGTCATAGTTTCAGTGTGCTCATTGGATTTCTCCGGTGCAAATTGAACATCAATCACTAGTGAAGTAGCGAATCATACAGAGCAAATGAATATTCTTGCTGCTTGCTGGATCATGCGTGCTACTCTATATTTCTTATTGTATCTGAATTCTTACATTTTCCTATTACTTGTAGATCTCACCAGCACTGCTTAGAGTAGGGTAAGGTGAACTTCCGCCTTCTTGGGATCCAGTATCAACTCCTTGGGATCCAGTACCAACCCCAGAAGGTAATCCAACACTGCCTATATATCTATATGATATGGTTAATAATATTTAGCTTATATATGACTATATTTATATGCTTCAGTTCTACAATGCATCTCTCACTGCGTGGTCCTATTAGAAAGAGGAGGGAGGAAGAAGATGATGACATGATGCTTTTTATTTTCCCAGCATTATACCTTATGAGTTCTACTAGAGGGGCCCCCGGCGCCGCCGCGGGGGGGGGGGGGGTGGAGAAGAAGCGTCATACTTCTGAAAAAGCAGGCGAGATTAAAGTTCGCAGACTCCTCGAGGGGCATGTCAAGAACTGTCAAAATGCATGTAGGATGGAACCATATATCTTTGAAGAAATAGCAACTTATCTTAGAAGGAAAAGGCTTCTTGTTGATACTAGGATCACTGTGGAGGAGAAGTTGGGTATCTTCCTACACATGTTAAGTCACAATGCCTTGTATGAGGATCTCCAATTGTTCTTTGAGCACAGCAATGACACCTTCCATCATCACATCAACCACTTCTTTAAGGTGGTCATTCCCGCACTCTCTCGCCGTTACCTTCAACCTCCTGATCCAAATCAAGTCCACCAAAAATCCTAGACAATCCTAAATTCTATCCATTTTTCAAGAATTGTGGAACTCACATTCCTATTTCCATATCCTCTGAGAAAGCTTCTCATTTTAGAAATAGGAAGATCACACTAAGCATTAATGTGATGGTAGCATGTGATTTCGATCTGAACATCACTTTCATTTCTAGTGGATCGGAGGGATCAGCTACAGATTCTAGAGTGTTAGGATCAGCTATGACCAAGGGCTTCCGGGTACCTCCAGGCAAATTCTATTTGGTTGATGGAGGGTATGCAAATACTGCATCTTTCCTTGCTCCATATTGAGGAGTTCGCTACCATTTGAAAGAATTTGGGGCTGGCCATCGAAGACCGCAGAACCCAATGGAACTCTTCAATCACCGCCACGCACTACTGAGAAACCACGTGGAAAGGACTTTGGGTGTGCTTAAGAAGTGCTTCCCCATTCTGAAAGTTGCCACATTCCATACGCTGGAAAATCAAGTAAAGATACCTATAGCTGCTGCCATCTTCCATAATTTGATCCGATCACTTCATGGAGATGAGGAGTGGTTAGATCATCAGCCGGATAATATCTCTCCAAGTACCTTTGTTGATCTTCCAAGTGGTGATGAATTGGATGAAATAAATGTGGGTTCAGTACAAGGCAATGCTTTAAGAGACACCATCGCCCAAGAAATGTGGGTTCAGTACCTGCAACATTTAAATTAGCTGGCTCAAAAGTATGATGGATTAACAGGTCAACCCCATCTATCGCCTCTATCTAGTTCTTGGCTTCTTTCTATTATATATCTGTTGATCTGTAGCTATAGTTTATTAGCTGCCACTACTGCTGCTGTCACAAACTACTTTCATATGCTTTGCTGCTGGTATTGCTACTGGAACTACAGCATTCTGATATCTGATCTTGTAGATTACAGTTTTGATCTTTATATTGGCTCTTTATGAATTATTGAGGGGCATGGTACGTCCACTGATGCAACTACAATTTGTCTTGTCCATCTGCCTCAATGATACAGTAACACATCTATTAGTTAATGTATCTTGCTCTGCATTTATATGTACTAGTCTGGGCATGATTTCGCTACCTTTGTTTTCTTCTGAACATCATGGGGCTCTTTGTGAAGTTGCAATGGATTCATTGTCAGGTATCTTGTATCAGGTTTCTGTGAGCTGAAGATATCCCTGATCAAGATGGAGTGCACTGCATTCATAGCATACTATCTCCCATTTAGTCCTGAATCTAATGATTGAGTGCAAAATGGTGGCTTTCCTGCCTATGTAGTTAGTACTATGCATAGTGGTGTGTATATGTGTCTGAAATCTGGCCCTTTTCCACATCCAAGTGTTTGAGACTTTTGACCACTGATTTGGCCTGCTGGACAATGTTATTGGCCCCCTTCGCTCTCTCTGACATATGCTATAGGTGTAATGTAATCCAACATAAGGTCTGTCTCTTAACCATTGTTTCTTTTCACTATTGTACAGGTTCATTTCAAGTAGCAAGGGAAAATTTTGCTTTTGAAGGAATTATAATCTTTACAGTTTGGAAATGTAAGGCTAAAGTCAGCTGAATCGGCTGAAATATTTGACAAAGTTTATATCATCTCCCTGGATGTTTGCAAGAGACTAGCTAGGGTTGAGTTTTGTCCATTTGGGTATCCTGTAATATGTATGCATGTGTAAACATGATATAATAGCACTTTGGGTCCTGAGTTGCCAGGTCGTGATGATGCACTTCGGCCATGTTTGTTTGGGTGTCAGGTTCTGATCTCTGGATGCCATTTGACAGCAAGCTCACTAGTCACTAGCAGCGGCAAGTAGCAGTTTTTTTTTTCATATTTTTCTAATATATATACATGTGTACCTGTGATCCTGTCCACGTTATGATCCTGTGCAACCGAACACTAGTTTTGAATCAAGCCAGGAATGGATTAGGATGGGTTTGGAACCAGACCAGGAATGAATGAAGTGGATCCACTTGATCCAGGCCTGGAGCCGTTCAAGGGCAGGAACGGTTCCTGTACAACCGAACGAGCCCTAATGGGAATGGGAATGGAAGCGCAGCGTTGCTGTTGCCGTTGCCCTTGCGCAGGCAGCAGCCTCCTCCTCCTGCTCTCCAATTTAGGAGTAGTAGCTTTAGGGCCATGTATGTATGTATGTGTGTGTGTACTGCTATGCTAGTAATGAACCCTAAGCAAAGTCATCCCCTCCCCACCCCACGCAGATTGGATTGGACTGGGATGGGCTTCTTGGTTGAGATGGCCCAAGCCCAGCAACGGGTGATTGTGCTCTTGTCCGGCAACGGCAACGGCAACGGCAGCCACTCACCACCACCGCTTCCACCGCCGCCGGACATGGCTGTTCCTTCGCACGTGTGCCCGCCAAGACTTCACTATTATTAAGACTCGCTGCTGGTTGGCTGGCCTCCAACTCCAACCTCGCCTCGCCTCGCCTTGTTCAAAACAATAAATTAATTCATTAATTAATTAATTTAAAAATTAATTAAGAAGCTAGTAGTAGTATGACCGTGAGGATCGGAGTCGTCGTCGGAGAAGAAAGGAAATACTGTACTAGTGTTGTGCTGTCGCATCGCATCAGCCGCCCGCCCCGAGCCTCACCTCAGATCCACTACCGGCACCCACAGATGCCGGCCCTCTCCACCCACCACCTTCAGCTGCGCCTCTGGTGGCGCCGTCTCGGCCGACGCGGCGCCGCATTCGCCCTCGCGCTCCTCGCCGCCGCCCTCGTGCTCACGCTCTCCCGCTACGCAGCGGGACCTGCAGCCTCGCCGTCCCCTTCCTACGGGCATCGCCTCCCGGCCCTCGTCGATATCACCATCGTCTACGGCGCCGCTGACAAGGGCGCAGGTCGGTCAGCTCTCTCAGCTTCAGCTTCACTTTCACTTCGCTTGCTGCCTGCCTATCCAAACCCTGAATAACCATCAGCTTCGCTGGCTGCTAGTGTGCTTGGATGGTACGCCGCCTGCCTACCACTTCCTTTCAGGATTCGGGGACGGATCCCACAACTGGCTCCTCCACTTGGAGGGCGGAAGCTGGTGCCGCAATTTCGAATCTTGTGCTCGCCGTAAGAAAACAAATCTCGGTTCCTCTGCCCATATGGATACTCGTGCTGAATTCGTCGGAATCCTCAGTGATGATCAATCTCAGAACCCAGGTAATAATCTCAGTTCCAGTTTTTGCTGCTACTGCCATATATCAGTCACTCTACTTCAACTCCACACAACAGCACACGCATTCTCTGAAGAAAATATATATATGAGCTGGCCAAGTTTGCTTTCCGTTGCATCTAATAAATTCCCGCAGATTTCTACAACTGGAACAAAGTGAAAATTAGATACTGTGATGGTGCATCGTTCTCTGGACATGTCCAAGATCAAGTCAAGGTGTGCCTGCCCTTTATCCACTTTAC
Organism: Bothriochloa decipiens; assembly: GCA_023333625.1. NCBI lineage: Eukaryota > Viridiplantae > Streptophyta > Magnoliopsida > Poales > Poaceae > Bothriochloa > Bothriochloa decipiens. Next base: position 189,451 of record CM041632.1, read on the forward strand.
TTCTCCTTCTCTCATTTAACTCTGTGTTTTCTTTTCTTTTCTTCCCAGACTTTCCGATTAATGTTTCTGTCATCATCCCCAGAACGGCACAGGTTTCTTCTTCAGAGGCCAGCGTATCTGGGAAGCAGTCATGGCCGAACTTCTGTCAAAGGGATTAGCCAGAGCGAAACAGGTTTGCCTTTCGAATAAAATAGCACTGTTTGTTGCTATACTAATCAGTCTTCATACACCAGTGCATTGATCTAGCATGTTTATGTATTCCACGGCCTGCCATGCAGCTTGAACACACGGCAAAAGTTCATTCCCAGCCCAAAGGTTACAATGACTACAGATATAGACAGTTAGGGTGATTTCCCTTTGTAGCTAGTCATGGGGGGTTTCTTTTTGTACCTAGTTATGGTTCTCTACATCGCATCTTTTGGAGGCATAAAAAGATTGTTGCCTTGCATTATCATTTCATATTTTCTAGTTTTAAAAAATATGTATGCATATAAGACCTGGTCTTTCTCCTTCCTCATTTTAGGCGAGTATTACCATTCCAGCACTGTAGCATGCCTTTGAACAAAATGCAATATGAATCGGATCCCTGGGGCCTAAGGATGAATCAGCAACCACAGTGACATTTTACTCTTTCATTGGGCTACTTTGTATCTTCTCATAGGAGTCATCCAAATTTATTTTGTGCCTTGTGACAAAGGGATTCCTATCACGTTTTACTCTCTTATACTGTTGTAGTCACATTGACTTGTTAACTAATTGTAGAGGCCGGAATTATTCCTTTTTCTAGAAAACCTATGCCCTGGCAAGTTAGTGAAGAAATTGCTAGACAAATAGATTGTTATTATGTCATTGGTAGCCAGTCATGTGGGCAATTTACTTGACTGTAAATTGGGCAGTTTTGATAACATTGCAATGCTTATATATTCCCTACGTGTAGGCTTTTCTGACTGGATGCTCGGCTGGTGGCCTTTCTACATACATTCACTGTGATGATTTCCGGGCACTTCTACCAAACACGCCTACTGTCAAGTGCCTCGCGGATGGTGGATTCTTTCTTGATGTGTATGCTAAGCATTTTTAAGTGTTTCTGCTCCATGCATAAATTCACTTTGCTCTGTGCCATTCGAGATTGACTTGTTTTCTGGATACTTTGTTGAGAAACAAGTAGAATGATGATATAAGTTAATTTTAAATTTCTTCTTATGTTCAAATTAGCTCTTTGTCACAACTATTACCTTTTTACTTGAGGATGCATAAAGCAAGTTCTATGAACAGAAAATTTCCTGTCCTGGTTGAATTTTGAATGATCTATCAACATTTGTGTATTTTCTGCCACCATTGTTGCCTAATTAATATTAACATTTTCTAACACTATCCAATCTATCACCAAAATATTGTTATTTGATATTTGGCTCGATTTTGTTATTCCCTGAGTACAAGCCTGTTCTTTAGTTTGGTCAACTCAACTGAAACTGAGCTCACATATTTCTATAAAGAAGAGCCAAGTGTATATTTTGCTTGAACTTGACTTGGTTGCGGCCCTAGCTCTCTGTTGCTACAAATATTTTATCTTTATTTATTAATTAGTAAAAATGGATGTGTAAATGCCTTCTTCTTAATGCAATAATACACAGCTCTCCTGCGTATTCGAGAAAAAAAAGAATTTCACAGTGATTTTGTGTTGTCTGCAAGTTGTCATTGGTTCTACCTTATGCAGAGAAGACATTTCTGGAAGAAGGTATATGCGGGGCTTCTATAATGATGTTGCTCGGCTGCAGGTCTCTCTCTCTCAACCCCAACCCAATTCAATAAGTGGCATTTTATATGGTATTGTCATCTTGCAGGATGTGCGTAAAAGGTTCCCTCGTTGCAGCTCAGATATGGAACCGGGTCAGGTTGTCCCCTGATTTTCTTAAGTTATCATTTCCTTTCTTTAAAGTAATCACTCTCTTCACTATTCAAGCTGATGTATGCTAATTAGTTCCTCTTACTTTCTGCCAGTGCTTCTTCCCACAAGAAGTCGCGAAAAGCATCACCACGCCGATGTTTATACTCAATCCAGCATATGATGTTTGGCAGGTGCCATTATATGTATCCATTTTAACAGCCCATTAGTGCATAAAAATCAATGTGACTCTTACTGTAAACTTTCGATCTTCCTTTGCAGGTAGAGCACGTGTTGTCTCCAGAAGGTTCTGACCCTCAAAATCTATGGCAAAATTGCAGGACGGACATTACCAAGTGCAGCTCAAAACAGCTTGGCGTTCTTCAAGGTTGTAGTGGAATCTTATGTGGCTCTTCTGTTTACTTGTCTCCGTTAAGCCTGCATCTTGCAACTCACTATACTGGGGATAAGAGATTTTCAGGTTTTAGGAAAGCGCTGCTTGATGCTATAAATGAGTTCAAGAAGAGAAGAGACTGGGGTATGTTCATTGACTCCTGCTTTATACACTGTCAGTCAATGAAAGCTTTGGCTTGGCATTCACCATCAGCTGCTAGAATCAACAACAAGGTAAACACATATCTATGTTATATATGTCACAAATGTAGATGGGCATGGGTTTAATTGGCTGTAAACTTCAAATTTGTCCTGCAGTTTAGCTGTTCTAGTTTTACATTTTACTAATTGTGATAAACGTCACCATTGTACTTTTGTGCCTGTCACCAATACATACACATGCTATGGATTGTTGGTTTGTCTGCCTTTTGTGATTAATATAGTATCTGAATCTGAATTCTGATGCAGACGGCTGCCGAAGCGGTGGGAGATTGGTTCTTTGATCGGAGGGAGGTGAAGGAAATAGATTGTGAATATCCCTGCAACCCGACATGCTACAATGTGGTTCTTGATGAGCCCTACAAGGAAGACTAACTGACTTGCAGTGTTGTGGTGATTTTATTCATAATTGACTCTCCATGAGTTGATATTTGTTGAGCTGAATGCGATCATTAGCTGGTTCTGACTGAGACTTGTACTTGAGACCTATTAAAATACGAGAACAATACTTACAGAGATGATTCCATACAATGGGCGTCGATATGACATATGTTATGCGTAACCTGAGAGTGACACCCCGTCCTTGTCCTTGAAACAGGGTAGGCAATCGTTTTCTTTGCAGAGGCGTGCATACAGGGATTGGCAAGGTTGACAAAGTAAACAAGTTGACCAACACTACACGGCTACAGCATGTTGTGTATTCACGTACGTCATCTGTATTTTTGTTCTTGCTCAGGTTGCTTGGGTTGGGGATGACAGTGCAATCCTTGGCAAGGGATGTTGTCGTGTTGTCTCCGTGAGCGGAGCCTGTTGATGCATACTGTATGTACTCCCTTCTACGGTCCAGTCTAAAGCACGCGTGCCTCGCAATCGCATTGAATTTTGACAACTGGGCTCCTGTTAGTATTTCTCTGCTTGCTTAGTCATTGATAGATAGAAAATATCTTTGTGCACTTGTCATTATAGAAAGTGGAACATTATGTTGACGCTGGATCCTAGCGTCGTCGAGGCGAGCAGCGCCTGCTCGACCCTCCTCCCCTCGAATTAAGGAAGAAGAGTCGAGCTCTCTTTCCGCACACACAGAGCACACACTCTGTGAACTGAAGATTGATGGCAAGAGCTACATTTTCAATTGCCTTGCATAGCATATATATACAAGTCTCTACCTACTACATGGTACAAAGGGGTATGGGTGTCCACAACCTTCAACTACTCTTAGTACTATGCCTGCATCAGCACTGCTGATGGCCTAATGCCATGCCCTGCAGCACGTCGACGCCTGACAGCTGACCGGCTACTTGCCCTGGCCATGCCGAGAGAAGAAAAGTGGGTTGGCAGCAGATTATGTCTAACAATCTCCCCTAATCCTACTGCTAGCCCATAACCTCCACCATGCTAATCATCTTCCTCAGCTCCTGGAACCGAAGATGTCCGAGTGACTTGGTGAGGATGTCAGCGAGTTGCCGACCAGTGCCGACGAACTCGAGGACCATCTGCCCTCCATCGACGCAATCACGAAGGAAGTGAAACTTCACATCGATGTGCTTGCTTCTGTCGTGGAGGACGGGGTTCTTTGCCAGCGCGATCGCCGGCTGATTATCCACCTTGAGCGCCGGCGGCCGAGCCTCAACACCAGTGAGCTCGCTCAGCAACCGTGGCAACCAGACCACCTGGCACGCCGCCGTGGCCGTAGCCACATACTTCTGCCTCACAGGTGGACAGAGCCACCATCTTCTGCCTCAGCGACTGCCAGGCGATCGGCGCTCCGCCGAGAAAGACGAGCACACCCGAGGTGCTCCGCCGTCCATCCACATCGCCTGCCATGTCCGCGTCGCTAAACGCCGTGAGCCCCGTCGCACCCTCCTTGGTCTTCGGCGGTGCTTCGCTGAATACCTTCAGCTGAAGCCTGCCGCGCTTGGGGAAAACGATTCCCCACTCCACCGTGCCCTGGACGTAGCGCAACAAGCGCTTAACCGCCGTCCAGTGGTCCTCCCGTGGATCCTCCATGAACCTGCTCACATAGCCCACCGCAAACGTGATGTCTGGCCGCATGTGAGTCAGCCATCGCAGCCTCCCGACGATGCTCCGGTAGAGCGTAGCATCCACCTTCGCCGCAGTGCTCTGCCTCGAGAGCTTGATGCGCTCCTCCATTGGCGTGGATACATCCTTGCAGCCCACCATGCTCGCCCGCTCGAGCAACTTCTGCGCGTAAGCGCACTGCCCAAGTCTGATGGCGTCCTCCCCCTGCCTCACCTCGATCCCGAGGTAGTAGGACAGAGCACCCAGATCGTTCATCCGGAACCGTGCGGCCATCTCTTCCTTGAAGTTGGCGATGTCCTGAGCCCGCGCGCCGGTGACGATGAGGTCATCCACGTACACCCCGACAATGAGATGCTCCTTCCCCCGTCGCGGGTGTACAATGCGTGCTCCGTGGCACACCTTCCAAACCCAGCTCAGCCATGGTGGCATCGAGCTTGGCGTTCCATGCCCGCGGTGCCTGGCGTAGGCCGTAGAGAGCCTTGCGCAGCCGCAACACCTTCTTCTCCGCGCCCTTGACGACGAACCCCGGCGCCTGCTTCACGTAGACCGTCTCGGCCAGGTCCCCATTGAGGAACGCTGACTTGACGTCGAGGTGGTGAACCTGCCACTCCTTGGCAGCGGCGAGGGCGAGCAGGAGTCGCACCGACTTTGTGCTATGACGGGGGCAAAGACCTCCTCGAAGTCGACCCCTTCGCGCTGCACGAACCCTCAAGCGACGAGGCGCGCCTTGTGCTTCACCACGGCCCCACGCTCGTCCCGCTTCACCTTGAAAACCCACTTGAGTCCGATCGGCTGGCAACCCGTTGGCAGATCGACAAGTTCCTAGGTTTCGTTCTCCTCGATGGCCTTCATCTCCTCCAGCATCGCCTTCCGCCATGCTGCATCGCGCTCCGCAACGGCGAACGTGGTCAGCTCCTCTGCACTCAACAAGAGCAGAGTATGGTCGTCGTCAAGGAGTCACGCCGCCAGACCAGACGCTTCTGTGTCGCCAACAATGTTGTCGATCCAGTGGAATCGCACCTCCTCTCCTTCATGGTAGGCGTCCACGAAATCCGAGACATTGGACGGTGGGGTCACGTATTCCACGCTTGCCACCACCGCCGTTGTCCTTCGAGACGGGGTCGCTCACAGTGGAGAGGTTCCGTCAATCGAGACCCCTAGACCAGCGGTCGAGGTCGGGGTCGTTCGCAGCGGAGAGGTTTTGTCAGTCAAGACCCCCAGACCAGCGGTCGAGGCCTCCCTCTCACGGTCGAGGCCCCTCCCGCGGTCGAGGCCCTTTGTGTGGTCGAGGCCCCCTGTGCCTGGGTCGAGGCCCTCCTATCGGTCGAGGCCTCTCAGCCCGCGGTCGTGGCGGGGTCGTTCGAGCCCGAAGTCCTTCCATCAGCCGAGGCCCCTCGTCGAGGGGGTGTCCAGCGTATCGGAGTGCGGTCGAGGCCAAGGGACCCTCCTCCGAGTGGACTAGGTGGCTCCTCCACCACAGCCGCCCTGGGCTCCTCTGCTTCCCCCGTCGTGGTCTCCACTGCCTCGCCATGGCCATGGATAACCAACTGCTCCACGACAAATGAGTCGCAGAGCCCATCTCTGCCTTGCTCGATGCCTCCCGCCTCCGACCTGTCCTAGGTCCACGACGCAGGCTCGTCGAAGACCACATCTCGGGACACTACCACCTTGCCGCCGAGTGGATCATACAACCGATAGGCCTTCGACCCCTCCTCGTAGCCGAGGAACACCATGCGCGGGCTCCTGTCCTCCAGCTTGCCGAGGCCCGGCTTGGTGGCCTTTACGTGGCCGATGCAACCGAAGGTACACAAGTACGAGACATTGGGCTTGCGCCCGTGCAACGCCTCGTACGGCGTCATCCCCTCCAGGGCCTTGGTCGGCGAGCGGTTGAGGATGTGCACGGCGGTCATGACCGCCTCTCCCCAGAATGCTGCTGGCATCCCCTTGCCCTTCATCATCAACCACACCATGCCGACGATGGTCTAATTCCGGCGCTCCACGACGCCGTTCTGCTGTAGTGTGTAGGGTGCCGTGAGGTGTCGACCCACACCCTCCTCGGCGCAGTACTCGGCAAACTCCACCGCCGTGAACTCGCCGCCACGGTCCGTCCGCAGCACCCGGAGCCGCTTCCCCGACTCCGCCTCTGCGCGCGCCTTGAAACGCTTGATGGCGTCCGCCGCATCACTTTTTCTCATCAGTAGCTGCAGCCACATGTAGCGGTTGCAGTCATCCACGAGTAGGAGGAAGTACCTCTGTCCTCCGTGAGTTGCCGGCGTGATCGGCCCGCAAAGGTCCCCATGGACCAGCTTGAGGGGATCCGCCGCACAGTACTTCGCCGCCTTCGGGAACGGCAACCACCTTTGCTTCCCTATCATTCAGCTGTCGCAAAGCTCCTTGGCATGCTCGATCTGCGGAAGCCCGGTCACCATCTTCCCGAGCCGACCCAGTGTGTCGAAGCTCAGATGGACGAACCGGCTGTGCCATAGCCACGACTCCTCTGTGCACGCCGCCGCGAGGCACACCAGCTGCTCCATCTTCAAGTCCAGAAGATAGAGCCAGTTACATGACCGCGATACCTTTGCCAGGAGACGCGCATCCTGATCCTTGATGCGCATCACCCCGTCGTGGATCAGCACTTCCGCGCCGTGTTCGTCCAGCTGTGCCAAGCTGACGATGCTCGACCGGCTCCGGGATGTAGTAGACCTCTGTGAACACGCGTTGCTCGCCGTTCTTGCATCGAAACAGCACCGTGCCACGCCCGCGGATCTGCACCCGGGAGCCATCGCCGAACTTGACGCTCCCGGCATGCTTGTCGTCCAGCTCGGAGAAGGCGGCGTGATAGCCCGTCATGTGTTTGCTCGCACCGGAGTCGAGGTACCACCTCTGCTCTGACTCATCTCCGGCAACACCCAGATGGACCTGTGTGCGTGGCTCGTCAAGGTAGTGGATGCCCGGCGGTGCAGTCCTCTGCTCCACCTCCACCTTCTCTGCCTTGCCATTCTGCTTCGTACAGTACACCCCCATCAGGAGTGCATGGTCACCGTCGTCGCTGTCGTCCCGAGTTAGGTGCACCTCCTCCTTCTTCTCCTTCCTCTCTGGGCACCCGCGTGCCCAGTGCCCAACCTTGCCGCACTTCCGGCAAGCGTTGGGAGCGACGGTCTTCTTCTTGACCTTCTTCTTGTCCGCCGGAGCCTTCCCCTGCGGCTTGCCGCCGTGGCCACAACGGTCACCACCACCGCGGTTGGAGCCTTCTGCGGACTGGCGCTTCTCCTTCATCTTTACAGTCCACTCCTCCTCCGTCAGCAGCAGCTTGGGCTTCTTCTCTGGTGGCGCCAATCCGCGGCTCTCCATCACCCGCAGCCGCCTCGCCACATCCTCGAGCGTCAGTGTGGACAAGTCCAGCATCGTCTCAATGGACAGAGCAAGCTGGGCGTACTTCGGAGGCACCACACACAGGAGCTTGCTGACGAGATCCTCGTCCTCCAGCGGCTTGCCGAAGGTGGCTAGCTGGCTCGCTAGCGACTGAAGACGCAGCGCGAAGTCCTCACTGACTCGCCGGACTTGAACCGAATGTCGTTGAACTCTCGGCGCAGCTGCTGCACCTTGCCCCGCTTGGCTTAATTCGAGCCGATGCGGAACGACTCCAGCATCTCCCACGCCTCCTTCGCCATCTTCTTGGACTCGAGCGCCTCGTGGAACTCGCTCGGAGTGGACGCCATGAGCACCTCCATGACGCCCACCTCCGCATCCTCTCCGGCGTTGCCGACCTCGACGGCCGCCCACCATTTTCGGGCGCGCAGCTTCCACTTCATCTACACGGCCCACTCGCCGTAGTTGGTGCGGGTGAGCATCGGCTAGGAACTGGTCCCGCCGAACTCCCTCACCACGCGCACCTCCACCGGCTGTGCCACTGGCTGGAGCTGCCTCTCCGCAACTCCGCCGTTGCCCTGCAGCGCACCAGTGGCTTCCGCTATCACTGGCTGCTAAGCCTGACGATGTGTACGGCTCCAATACCACGTGTTGACGCGGGATCTTAGCGTCATCAAGGCGAGCAGCACCTGCTCGACCCCCCCCCCCCAAATTCCTCCCTGAACCAAGGAAGAAGACGAGCCGAGCTCTCTTTCCGCACACACACACACAACACACACTCTGTGAACTGAAAACTAGTGACAAGAGCTACATTTTACATTGCCTTGCATAGCATATATATACAAGTCTTTACCTACTACATGGTACAAAGGGGTATGGGTGTCCATAACCCTCAACTACTCCTAGTACTATCCTGCATCAGCACTGCTGATGGCCTAATGCCATGCCCTACAGCACGTCGACGCCCGACAGCTGACCGGCTACCTGCTCTGGCCATGCCGAGAGAAGAAAAGTGGATTGGCAGCAGATTATGTCTAACACATTACACACTTGTCATCGCATGATCTCACATATCGCCTGTGATAGGCGATCTGGTGATACGTGAGCTATGTGATGTGGAAAGGAAACGCATCCTTCACAAATTTTTCTTACATATTATATAATTAATGTTCATCTCCCTGCATCATATTGCATGCATCCTGGATCCGTTCATGGGGACCGGCTGGCTTCATGATGCTGAATGTTCATGCCAGACTCGCACCTATACCATAACACAAAATACACAACTCTTGCGGTCTTGATCGATCTTGCAGCGTTTTGGCAGGACCAGAGGGTGCAAATCTATATATTATATATAATATCATGAAGGATGATGATGCCACAACATATATTATTGACTAGAAAATCCAAGAATTAATTAACTCTACTCCTTCCTTAATTTCATCAAAAAATATCTACTTGTATTGCAGTATATATATAGATGAGTCTCGATCCGGCACCATTGTTAACAGCAGCAGAGCTGTGAACTGTATGTATTATATTCCATCTGGGGCTTGGGCTTGGTAATCATTTGGATCCTTGGTCCTCAAAGAATGACTGGATTATTGCTTGCGCAGGTAATAAGCTGTTGACACCACATGGTGTGGAGGCTTGTCCATGGCATATGCCGTCGCTGTCGGCTACCCTCCCGGAGCCACGACCAATCCTGGACAAGGACAAGGACCTGATGGCCGAGGTGAGCCCCCTGAAGCTGCTGCTACCGTGGGACCTCAGGGCTGCCTCATCACTGCTGTTGCTAGTCTTGTTGTTGGCCACCAGCAGCCGGGTGATGGTGGCGCGGCAGAACGGGCAGGCCGGCGGCTGCAGAGCCAGGGTCGTCGGGTTGGGCTTGCTGTGGCAGCACAGCGCCAGCGTGCACGCCGCACACATCTGGTGCCCGCAGTCCTGCACCTCCATGCTGCACGCCTGCTCCAGGCAGATGCCGCACAGCTCGGCGTCGTCGTCAAGGCGGCTGCTGCTGGTGGTGCTGCCGTCATCGTCAGCAGACGACGGCGAGTACGAGTCGGTTTTGGTTGTGGTGCCCCAGCCCCTGAGATTTCGGTTGACAATGATGTGCTTCTCCCGCTCCCTGTTGGCCTCCATCAGGGCCGCCTCCAGGAGGGCCTTGGCCTCCGGGTTGAGCTCGCTGATGAACTTGAGCGGGGAAGGCCACACCATGGGCTCCGCCGCTGCCGGGTTCAGCAGCGCGGCGCACGCTCGGTGGCTGCGCCTGAGGGCGACCGCGTAGGCTATCCTCCCCGCCGAGTCCCTGTGGAGGCGATCAGCGCCCCAGGCAAGAAGCTCCCGGACGCAGTCCAGGTTGCCGCGGCGTGCAGCCAGGTGCAGCGCCGTGCTGCCGGGGAAGCCGTAGGAGGCTGTTGGAGCGGAGACGATGGCGCCGGCATGGAGCAGGTGGTGGACGCACTGCGGGCGCCCCTGCCTGGCCGCCAGGTGCAGCGGCGTGGCGCCGTGCTCGTCCCTGACGTTCACGAACCGCGCGAAGCCCCTGCAAGCATGAATATGGAGGATGAGCGAGGGGTCGATCGATGTCGATGGAGCTGTCCTGTCCTGTGGCTCGCTCGCTCAACAGGCCATACCATGAGTCGGCCAGCGGCGCGGTCTTGGCGGCCGAGAGGATGGCTTGGAGGCAGGCGGCATGACCGTAGTGGGCCGCGTGATGGAGGCATGTCCGCGCGTGTACCGAGTCGAACATCAGGATCTGCCGTTCAGTTGAGTTCGTCAGGAACAGGAACCGGAAGCCATTGATTGTCCCATGACACCATGAGCATGAAGCTAGCGAAATAAACTCAAGACTAGTACAAGCGACTTACATTTGCTCCTGCTTGTAGCAGCCCGAGCACGCAGTCCGTCCTGCCGTGCATGGCCGCCAGCATCAACGGGGTCTGCTTCCTCCGGTTGAGCACGTCCACATCAGGGCATGCGCCGGCGCCATCGTCATCCGACAACATGGAGAGCACCTGGACAGCGTGATCATGTCGATGCATATGTCAAGGAGCGATCGAGAAACCACAGGATAAATAGGACGATCGAGCGGTACCTGCAGCTGGCCATTGGCGGCGGCGATATGAAGCAGGGACAGGCGGTCGTATTTGGTGGTGGCGCGGCGGGTGAGCTCCGGGTCGGCGGCGAGGAGGGCGTCCAGGTCGCCGAGTTCCACTGCGCGGAACAAGTGGTGCTCCTCGCCGCCGTCGCGGCTGCAGCTGAGGCCGTGGCCCATCGAGGAGGGAAGGCGGGCAGGTGGGTGGCGGGCGCCTCCGATCCCCCGTCTCGCTCCCCAACTGGCCAACTGGCCGCCAAATCGGTGTTTCCTCCGAGGGAAGGTGGGAAAGAGGAGAGTTCTGCTGTCTGCTGTCTGCTGTCCGCTCCTTCTTCAGTCAGAGTCAGATCAGGCGCGCGCGCGGTGGCCTTTTTATATTTCTATAAAAAGAAAAAAAGAAGAAGGAGAAGAAGATGCGTGCTGCTCTTTGGATCTTTCCTTTAATTCCTTCTTGCCATTTTTATTTAATCCTAATGACCAATGAAGGCTTGAAAACATTAGCATTCTTGTTTGCCCTTTACCCATGTCTGAAAGGTCATCGTCTCTCTCTCTTTTCCTCACCATCCACTACTCCGATCCATCTGTATAACATATCAACAACGCCCTGTTTGCAAGTGCATGCATATTTATTTATTCCATATATATATATATCTACGGAGTATATTCTACGTACTCCCCCAACAGGTTAGACTTTTGGGGTTATCCGGCCTTTATCTAACACTAGCTGAAACTCAATATAAAATGATGATAACCACACAAAGTGGGTGCGTATGATCATCTGCAGAAATCGTGGACTCACGAGTCAATTAAAATACTACTACTGTGTCGTGGATGTTTTTGTATTTCTGGCTAATTGTTGTCTACTGCGATGACATTTGTAACTAATTTCGGTGGTATTTATAATAACTTCAGGTGTTTTAGGCTAGAAAGTTTTTATTTAAGTGCATGATCGATAAATACTATTATGTGAGTGTCTGGTTATATGTCAGCAGATTTTATATAGTCAAATCTGTCAGATTTTTTAAATTATGACACAATAGTGGTAGTTATAGCACAAATCCTAAAGCACACTTAATTAAGCGTATAGAAATATGATGTATTTATTTAATAAAACATATATATATATATATATATCAATAGATAAATAGCAAAAGTCAATATATATTATTGGACGACTCTAATACACATACACCGGAGGGTAATAACGAAGTATGTTAAAAAAAAAACTGACGGTTGTTAAGCCCGTCTAGGGTCTATAAAGATTATATCTGGTACAACTTATACGTAGTCTTCCACAGTATCTATTTGTACTAAAACATTGACAACTCATATACACAGCGTAAATGAAAAAAAAGGAAAGATGTCGGCGCTCTCCTGTCGGTGCACCATCCACGTCGGTGCTTGATGGACGCGGCTGAGCTTAATAACCAAGTTTATTTATTCAACTCAAATCTATCATGCTAGCTAGCTAGCTATACGCGTGTACGGTGTACCTCCCGGCTCCCGCGATCGAGATCTTTTCTGTTCCCGCTGTCCAGCCAGATAGTACTCAAAACACACATGCTTGCCTTGTTATTAAACATATACAGTATGCTATTGTGGCACTAAGCATATTTAAATAATTGTTACATGTCATTCAGCTTAAAAAACCTCAGTTTACATGTGCTAATTTGCTCAAAAATTACCAATTATGATTTAAGTGTTATTCCTTTTGTTTCATATTATATGATGTTTTAATTCTTCTCATTCTATGTCGTAAAACGTTCCAACTTCTATATAGATATATAAATAATATAAATTTTATCATGGAACTAAACATAATAATTTGTATCTATGTATATAAAAATAACTATATATCTAGAAATATCATATAACATGTTATAATTTGGAACTGGAGAGTACCGTTTTTTTTTTTAAAAAAAAGGCCATATACCACACTTGATATGGGCCTATGGATGATTGATGGGCTTGTGGCTCGGTGGGTTGGGCTAGGCCGGAAGCTGGCCGAAATGGCCGGATCCTTCCACCCGCATCAACCACGCTGATTCAGCCAGCAGCAGCTTCCTTCCCCTCTCCTCCATTGTTGTGCTGCCACTCAATTGCCAGGCTGGTCGAGGCCGAATGCCGACGACGACCCCCGCCCCCGGCACGGCACCCCCACCACAGCCCACGGCCACAGGCAGGAGGACGACGAGGGAGACCTAGCTAGCAAACACACCTGACCACCTGACCTAGGGCTAGGGTTTCCCTTCTTCCCTAGCTAGTCTCCCTCTCCCGGGCCGGGACCTGGAGGGAGCCCGTCCGTCTTCGTGAGCCGCCGGCCGAGATCGCTCCTCCATTCCCCCCACATCCACATGCCGCTCCGGGAGGGAGCCAAGCGTGTCGCCAGTGCGCGCCAATATGCCCCCGCCGCGGCAAAGCCCACGCCCGGGCCCGGGCCAGCGGGGGCACCCGTCCCGCCCCACCGCCCGCCGCGATCCGTCTCCGCCGCCGGCTCCATATCCACCGCCTCCGCCTCCGCCCGAAAGCCGCCAGAGCCGCTGCGGAGGGCCGTCGCCGACTGCCTCTCGCCCCCCGCCCCGCACACCCATGGCCCAGCTGTAGCAGCCGCTTCTGCCGCCGCCGAGGCTTCACGGACGCTCCGGGTACCCCTCTCTCATTATTTTTATTTACTGTTATATATATATATATATATATATATATATATATATACATACTCGGATGGGCGCATTGCTCTATGCAAATATGCCTGGCTTCATTCATTTCTCTTCAAACATCTAGGAGTAGCAGTAACACGTCCGTGCTTTGTCGATATGCTATTCACCCCTGTGAACCCCCACTCGACTGACACCTATTCTCGATCTATTCGCTCCTCATGCCATGCTGATACGGCACTGCACATATACTAAACGACTCAAATTTTGTATAGTAGTATAGTTAAAAAAGGTAGCAAAACTTACTTAAATTTAATGACTAAAAACACTTTTTTTTCACCAATGGCCTCACAGCACAACTTGTCGTGACATTCTGATTGAATACATTCCGTTACTCATGGTTTAATCATCCATCAATGATTGCATACCATCTAGGACACAAGTTGGCGCAGCACGCCCTGTTGAATCTTTTGAAACTGTAGCATGGCATACCTGTCATCTCATAGCTGCCCAGCACGATTAGCTTCCCTGCTTTCTGTGTTACTGCTCTTGATGATGTCAATGTTGGTTGCAAAGGAAGTTATCTAATGCAGAAGCATCCTCTTAATTTTTCTTGTCGTCTCAATTGCTTCCTTAATATTCATCCCATTTCTCAATGGAGGTTATTATATGCTGGCAGGATTATATAGCCAACCCTTCAACCATGGATATGGCTTATAATGTCCTCATTGACCATGCACTTGCAGAAAGTGATCGTAGGTATGCTTTCAAATTTTGTTTGTTGTAGTTGGGTTCATTTCAAGATCATTGACTTTACCCTTTTTCCTATTTTGGACAATATTTTGAACCAGCCCAGCAGTTGTCCCGAGATGCGTGTCATTGTTAAAGAGATATCTTATCCGGTAAGTGGATTGCTTCTTGTCTCTTATTCCAGTTGGTGAAATTTGTTTGCACTAAAACAATCAAGGACTGTCTTCAGGTATATTCCAAGGGTGCAAACTCTGCGACAAATTGATCTCTTTTGTGCAAATACGATTGCAAAATGTGAACCGATGGCAAATAACAGAGCAGCATCTTTTGCCCAGAATTATGTATCAGCAGCAGCTGCAACAAATTCCTCACCTCTCGCCCCACCAATATCCAACTTTGCTTCAGCATCTCTTGTGAAGTCTTTAAACTATGTTCGTTCATTGGTTGCAAGGCATACTCCAAAGTTGTCATTCCAATCAATTGCGTCGAAGCAGTCACTTCCTTCCCTTTCATCATTTTTGAATAGGTCCTTAGTTTCTCAACTAACTCCAGAAGTTATTAGCAACAGAGAACATCTTGAATCGAAGGAATGCCATAGTTCACCTGATTTGATATCATCAGCAACTGAAAAATTTGATGTGGGTGAACCTGTAGATGATAGCAAATATATATCATTCGACATTTTAAGCTGGCGATGGCATGTGTATGGCGAGCGTCAGTCATCCTTATCTGCCAAAGAAAGGTAGATGTCTTGTCCTTGTAGTTTTTTGTCCCCATTCGTTTTTTGTTTTTGCAAATACTATTTATGTTTCTCATTTTTTGTTTATCAGCAGCAGTGATTTTGTGGGTCTTCAATATTTTCATATACATGGTTTTCTTGAAGTCGGTGCTGCCGCTCTTCTAGTTGGGGATATGGATGCGAAAATTAACGATCAACAGTGGAAAAATCCTGTTATCCAGGAATTTCCAGATATTGATTTGCTGCAACCTTCATCTTCTGCCCCAAGTACTTTTGCATCATCACAAAGTCATTTAAAAGCAATAACTGCTTCAAAACGCATGAGATCAGGCCCAAATCAAGTCTGGTATTGCCTGTTATTCATTTATTTATTTGTATTGTTGCTGCAATTAATAGTGCATCTATCCTTTTATGCTTCATTTTAGCATTTTTGTTCTAAGCATAACTTTTTCTCTACATAGTAATATTTGCTCCTCTGGGAAATTTTGTTCTTGTTAGTATCCTGGATCTTTCTAGTTGTGATCTTGAATCATATTAACTTAATCAGAAACAGTTATGTGCATCTGCTCTTCTGGTAATCTGGCATATCCTTAAGTGTTCTATGCAAATGTTAAACTAAAGGCTATCGATACTTGCTACCTGTAAAAAAGTAGTTCTTTAGCATAAACTTTGTAACTACACACATAATTTGTTTAAATTGGGAATGATCCAAATAAACTTATTTTGGAATGGTCTAACCTTCTTTTTATAGGATGAACATACCAATAAACACATTCCAGCCTCGAGCACGCCCTCTTTTTCAGTATAGATACTACAGGTATGTTTTCATTTTGATTAATTGATTTATTTAATTGTATGGTATCACACACCTTAAGTTACTTGTATGGTATGGTATCACACATATATGTACTTGATGTAGGGAAAGGAAAATAATAGTTAACAAAGGCACTTTGCAAATCCTCTGTAGATACTGCAGCTTGGATTTCATGTCTTGTTTACTGATAGGGTTTCTCCTTCTTCCCTTGATCTCCCGTAGGCTGTACGGG
>CM041632.1:218354-239579 GCA_023333625.1 Bothriochloa decipiens
TCGAGCGAAGTGGACGCGTACGCTTCCTTAGAAGCTGAAAACATTTCAACTTAATGAAATAAAGTCGAAAAATTTGTCTTAGCAAATTTTGGAACGCCGTCCCTTCCTTTTCGAGCGAAGTGGACGCGTACGCTTTCTTAGAAGCTGAAAACATTTCAACAATGAAACAAAGTCGAAAATTTTGTCTTAGCAAATTTTGAAACGTCGTCCCTTCCTTTTCGAGCGAAGTGGACGCATATGCTTCCTTAGAAGCAGAGACATTTCACCTTAGTGAAATAAAGTCAAAAAAATCTGCCGTAGCAGGCCGTCCCTTCCGTTTTGAGCGAAGTGGATGCATATGCTTCCTTAGAAGCAGAAACATTTCACCTTAGTGAAATAAAGTCGAAAAATCTGCCGTAGCAGGTCATCCCTTCCTTTTTTAGCGAAGTGGACGCATATGCTTCCTTAGAAGCAGAAACATTTCACCTTAGTGAAATAAAGTCGAAAAATCTGCCGTAGCAAGCCGTCCCTTCCTTTTTGAGCGAAGTGGACGCATATGCTTCCTTAGAAGCAGAAACATTTCACCTTAGTGAAATAAAGTCAAAAAATCTGCCGTAGCAGGTCGTCCCTTTCTTTTTGTGGACGCATATGCTTGCTAGAAGCAGAAACATTTCACCTTAGTGAAATAAAGTCAAAAAATCTGTCGTAGCAGATCGCCCCTTCCTTTTTGAGCGAAGTGGACGCATATGCTTCCTTAGAAGCAGAAACATTTCACCTTAGTGAAATAAAGTCAAAAAATCTGTCGTAGTAGGCCGTCCCTTCCTTTTTGAGCGAAGTGGACGCATATGCTTCCTTACAAGCAGAAACATTTCACCTTAGTGAAATAAAGTTAAAAAATCTGCCGTAGCAAATTTTGAATTGGATAAGTTAGCATTTTTTAGATTTAATAAAATGTTGATGCTAACTTAGTTTTGCAAAAATTTATGCCGATATTAGAGTATATGTTGATATACTCTTCGGCATTTGTACTTTTGGTTGCGCAACGTAGAGACATATTTCTGGGGAAACTGGTTTCTTATTTTATATTTCATGAGACTTACAAAGGGACTGCCTCGTTAAAAAACCACTCACCATGCGAAGGTTTTCCCCTGAGCGGAAAAAGAGTGCAGTTCGGTTATTGTTGCAGGAACGTAAATTTACTTAAAAGGAAAATCTACTTCTACTTCTGCTGAAAAATAGACTAATCCTGTAATTTTGCTTACGGATAGTACTTGCGGAGTGCTTCTATGTTCCAGGTGTGACTGAGTTCCTCACCTTTAAGGTTTGCCAGATGATACGCACCTTCTTTGTTTGTTCTTGTGACGATGAAAGGGCCTTCCTATTTTTGCTGAAATTTTTCCACTATGTCTTCGTCTCTTTTTCTTTTTAGGACGAGATCTCCTGGTGCTAACTCTCTTAGCTTAACTTTTTGTTGTACCACTTCTGTGTTTTAAGTTGGTACTTCTTGATGTTCTCGAGTGCCTCATTTCTTACTTCTTCGAGCAAGTCCTTGCTTGTTATTTGATCTTCTTCTGTGATCACTTGAACATTTGTTCTTGGACCTTCGTATTTTATCTCTTCGGTGGTCATTGCTTCATCTCCGTAAAGTAACTTGAATGGAGAGAAATCTGTTGGCCTTGATTTTGAAGTGTTGTGTGACCAGGTTACTTTTGGTAATTCATCGACCCATTTTCCCTTTTTGAGGTCTGTTAGGCACTTTAAAATTCCAGTGCAAATTATCCCGTTTGCTCTTTCGACTGCTCCGTTAGACTGTGGGTGTTTTACTGATGCGAAGCAAAGTTTGATTCCCATTGACTGGCAGTATTCTCTAAAGTCTTCGCTGTCAAACTGGGTTCCATTTTCTACAGTGATGTGTCTTGAGACTCCGAATCTGCATATGATGTTTTGCCATAGGAATTTTTTCATTGTATGAGAAGACATGTTTGTGATTGGCTTCGCTTCAATCTACTTGGTGAAATATTCGACTGCAACTATTGCGTATTGGTAGTTGCCTTGAGCTGGAGGTAACTTTTCAACTATGTCGATTCCCCATCTTGCCAGTGGCCAGGTTGGTTTAATTGGTTGTTGGTTTGTTCCTGGTGCTTTAACTTTGCTTGCTGCCATTTGGCAATTGTGGCAGGTCTGAATGATTTCTTTGCTATCACTTTGGGCAGTTGGCCAGAAGAACCCTTGTCTGAAGGTTTTTCTAACTATTGATCTAGCCTCGGCGTGACATCCACAGATTCCACCGTGTATTTCTTTCAACAGGTTTTTCCCATCTTCTCTCGAGATGCACTTTAGTAGTGGTTGGCAAACTCCTTTCTTGTATAGTTCTTCGTTGATGATTTTGTAGCTTCTGGTCTTTTGCTTCATTCTTGCTTCATCAGCTTCGTTTTCTGACTCGTAGAATCCTTTGAGGAATGCGACAATTGGAGCCTTCCAATCTTCGCTTTCTATGATGTGTACTTCTTTTGGTTGTTCAACTTTCATTTTTGTTGATGCTTCGGTGATAGTTTGGAAGAATACTTTTGGTGGTAACTCTAACTTTTGGGCGGCGGCTTTTGCAATTTCGTCTGCGTCTGTGTTATCATTTCTTGAAATGCTTTTCACTGTGAATCCAGCGAAGTGTTTTCTTGATCTCTCAGCAGTTGGAGATACTTTGCTAGCTCTGGATCTCTTGTTTTGTAATTTTTCTCTATGTGCCCAGCCACAACTTGAGAATCTATCTTGATTATTAGTTTTTGAATCCCCATTGCTCTTGCTTTGCGGAGCCCCAGTAATACTGCCTCGTATTCTGCGATGTTGTTGGTGCATTGAAAGTCTAATCTTGCTGCATATTTGAGTTTAATTCCAGAAGATAAAGTTATGACTGCTGCTGCTCCTGCGCCGGCGAAGCCCCAAGCACCATCGCAATAGATTATCCACTCTGGTTGCTCCATTCTTTCTTGGTTGTACTTCGAAGGTGTCAAATCTGCTACGAAGTCAGCCAACACTTGAGATTTGATTGTTGTTCTTTTCTCGAATTTGATGAAGTATTGCAGCCTTGTAGAACTTCTTTGAGGGGTTGATTTGTTGGTACTCTGATTTTGTGTGCTTGGAAGTAGTGTTTTAACTTTCTGGATGCCATAAGTACTGCATATGCAATTTTCTCGATTTCTGAATTGAATATTTTGATCCAGACAAGGCTTTAGATGCGAAGTATACTGGAACTTGTCTTGTTGAGTGCTCATTTTCCTCTTCTTGTATCAATACTGCACTGACTGTACTTTCGTTTGCTGATACATATAGTAGTAAATCTGCCGTTGGGTTAGGTGTTGCTAAGGTTGTGGGATTGGATAGATGTTTTTTTATTTCTTCAAAAGCTTCTTGCTGTGGTTGACCCCAGTTGATTTTTTCTTTTTCCCTTTTAGTGCTTGAAATATTAGGAGGCTTCGCTCAGCTGATTTGAATATGAATCTGTTCAGCGAAGCTAATCTTCCTGTTAACTTTTGTATGTCCTTAATGTTTCTTGGCACTTGCATATTCAGTATTGCCTTCACCTTCTCTGAGTTCGGGTCGATTCCTTTTGCGGATACGATGCACCCTAGTATTTTGCCTGTTTGAACTCCGAATGTGTATTTTTCTGGGTTCAACTTTAGATTTGCTTTTCTGAGGTTTGAGAAGGTTTCTTGTAGGTCTTCGACATGGTTTTCTCTTTTTTTGCTTTTGATTACTAAGTCATTCACATACGCAGGCAGATTTCTTGGTATTTGGTCTTTGAGGACTGTGGATGTCATTCTGATGAAAGTCGTTCCTGCATTGCGAAGCCCCTCGGCCATTCTTTGAAAACAATAAGTGTCGAATGGTGTAATAAAACTTGTGTACTCTTCGTCTTCTTTTTTCATCCAAATCTGATGGTAGCCCGAATAGCAGTCAAGGAAGCTGAGCATTTCACTTCCTGCTGCCTGATCTACCAAAGTGTCTATCCTTGGTAATGGAAAGTTGTCTTTTGGGCACGCTTTGTTGAGATCTGTGAAGTCTATGCATATTCTCCACTTTTTGTTTTTCTTTTGTACCATAACTATGTTTGCGAGCCAAGTTGTGAATTGAACTTCTCTTATGACTTTTGCATCTAACAATCTTTGGACTTCGGCTTTCGCAGCTTGTGTTCTATTTTTCGATAACTTTCTGAATTTTTGCTTTTTCGGCCTGAAGTTTGGGTCAATGTTTAACTTGTGTTTTATGACATCCCTACTTACTCCTCCTAAGTCTTGTGCAGACCAGGCGAAGATATCCTTGTTACTTCGCAAGACTTGTATTAGCTTTTCTTCTTCTTCTTTTGATAGGTTTGTGCCGATGATAACTTGTCTTTCTGGCACCATTGGGTCGATTGGCACTTTCTTTGTGTCTTCACAAGGCTTCGCTTTTTCTTGTATCTTCGCGTTTTTAGTTTCAAGCTTATCATCTTCTTTTTCTTGTATCACGTGGATATTTTTGAAAGCTGGGCTTGCGTCTCTTTCTATATTTCTTGCATCTGTTTGATCGCCGAAGATGGTTATGATGCCATTGACTGCTGGCATCTTCATTCATAAGTACGGGTAGCTTACTATGGCCTCAAAGGCATTTAAACTTCTCCTTCCAAAGATTGCGTTGTACTGGCTGTGCATTTCAACAACATCAAATGCTATTTGTTTTATTCTTGCGTTGTTCACTGTTCCAAATGAAACTGGCAAGACGATTCTACCGATAGAGTTTATTTTATTTCCGCCGAAGCCAACTAATGGGTGCTCGGCTCTTCCCAAAGTTTTTCTGTCAATTTGCATTGCATCTAAGGTTCTTGTGAATATTATGTCTGCTGAGCTGCCACCATCTATCAGAATTTTTGTTACTGCCCAGCCTTCGATGTTTGCTTCTATGACCATCGCGTCCATATACGGGTAATCTTTGAGTTTGAGATCTTGTTCAGAGAATGTGATTGGCATGTGGGATCATCTTGTTTTCTTGAACGAACCTTCGATTGCTATGGAGTTCACTCTTCTGAAATAATTTCTTCTTTCGTTTCTTGTGTCGAGCTCCATGCTGTTTCCTCCGAAGATTGTCATAATTCTGCCTTTGCATAGGATGATTGCATTCCCATTATTTGTTGATGCTTCGGATATTGGATGAGGAAAATTATTATGTTGAATTTGGTTGTTGCTATTTGTAACCGAACTTTCGGGTGAAAACTTTGCTGCTGACTTGGGCCCCATTGATTTTGCGGGCACATTGCTATCGGCTGGCAATTGTATATTGGCGGAGGTGGTGGTAACATGTGTTGAGGGTAAGTTATTGGCAGGTAACTTGTTCTTTGGGGAGCTAGATGATTGACAACTTTCAGCTGCGAAGTTGCTCTATTTTCTTCTTGTGCTTCTTCAATGCTTTTCTTTACTTTTGGGCACATCTTCGATGTGTGGCCAGCCCCTTTGCCTGTATGATACAGTACATTTCTTCGGGCCTTAAAATTTTTCTTTCAAAGTTTCTGCTTTGGTTGTTATAGTTTGGCCTTTGTTGGAAATTTTCCTTGTAATGTCTGTTGTTTTAGAAGTTTCTTTGATTGCTTGAGCTTGGACCTTGGCGGTTGACTTCGCTTGAGTTGTTGATATGGTTTATTCTCTGAAATGGTCTTCGCTCTGTGTTTGTCACTCTTGAGTGTTGGAAGTTGTTGTTTGCTCTTGACTTGTTTCTTTCCCCGTTTTCTTCTTTTGTTCTTTTCCTGTAGTCTTCGTCGGATTCACAGTACTTTCTTATTTCTTCGTATAGTTTTTCAACTGTGGTTGGTCTTTCCCTTTTGAAGTGTGAAGAAAGTTGGCCTGCTCGCAGTCCTTTGATTGCTGCTATGATGGAGGCTTCGTCTGGTATGTTTAGAATTTGAGCTTTTGTTTGTATAAATCTTTTGTAGTACTGGCTCAATGGTTCTTTTGGTTGCTGCTTGTTGTTGAAGAGATCGTCGCTGGTGAGCTCAACTCTTTGTAGGCCTTGAAAATCTAGGAGTAAGGTTGTGCGAAGTTGATCCTAGGATTTTATTGACCTTAGTTTTAGCGAAGAGTATCAGTGCTGCGCTGGTCCTCTTACTGCCATGATGAGCGATTTCGCTAGGGTGTTCGCATCTCCTTCGCTTGATGCTACTGCTGCTTCGAAGCTCATAAGAAATTGTCTTGGGTCGGACATGCCATTGTAGGTTGGGATGATATTGAATTTGAAACCTGCTGGCCACTTCGCTAGCTGAATGTCGATTGACAAGGGCGACTCTGTATCAACTGTTGCTACTTGACTTTGGTTTTCTTTCCTGTTGGTGTTTTTGCTTGCTGAGTTTGGATCTTGAATCATGACTTCGCTCTCGTTTTCTATTGCGTCATTGATCTTTCTTAGTTCAGCCTCTGCTTCTACGATCTTTTGTCTCAGAGACTTTTCTCTTGTTCTTATTCTTGCTTCCTCTAGCTGTTTTTTCTTGGCGATGAGTTGTTCTTCGAGTTCTTTGAGTCTTCTTTCTTCGTTCTGAGTTTCTTCATCTTCTTGTGGGTGTCTGTTTTCTGTTTCTGTTTCATCTTCCAAGAGTGGGTCTTTATCTTGGTTTGGATTGTCTCCAGCCGAAGTGAGTGGGTCTTTTTCTTGTGGTCGTGAGTGTCTTCGATCACACAAACGGACGGCGCCAGATGTTGGGGTGTGGAGATTACACTCAAACAAATGAGACGAAAATGATATGCGGGTTGCGATTGTATTTTATATTGTCCTAAAACATACATCCCAAGGGGTATTTATAGGCCCCCTGGCTTCGTCATTCAAAGAATTTTATAAACTTGTCATGATACTTCCTATACATTTAGCTAAAAAGCTTATTGACGAAGTGACGAAACACACTTCGCCTTTTTCTTTTTGTCTCTTCAAGCAACTTTGGGCCCGATCCTGATTTTTTGACTTAGCCGGCAACTTCACTATTTCTTCATGCGAAGTTGCTAGGACCGCTTTGCTGGTCATCAGGAACGCAGCGAAGTTATTCAGGTAATCTTCGCCATGTGTCTAAAACATGTGATAGCATATGTGCGAAGCCCGAGATGGGCACAGCGAAGTGATGACATCATCTTCGCTGAGTTGCCGATACCCGGCGAAGTAAGTTATCTTCGCCGGTTAACCTGAAACATGCAAAAAAATATATGAGCGAAGTCGCAAATAGTCGCAGTGAAGTATCTTTGCTATCTTCGCTGGACCTGTAATCATCTCAAAAGTCTGTAATGAAATTTTTATCTCCAAAGTTTGGAAAAGAAGTTTGTATGTCAAAGTTGCTTCCCAACAGAACTCTAGGCATATTTGTGCATCTGTGTTGATGGACCGACCCCTTTGAATATCCTGCCACTTCTTATGATCAAGATTATCTTGTCGTTTCTTACGATCCAAATGATAGGCTGCCAGGATAACATTCTCCATGGTCCCTATCTGTACTTATGAGGTTACTAATATTTCTTGTTTGTAATTTTACAGATGCTATGTGAATCATGTAAATTATTGCTTGGGCCAGATGCATGTACAGGCCTCTGAATTTCTTCATTCTTTGTTAGACTAGTCACTGTCCAGGGAAGTCACTGTGATTGACAGGATGATCACCAGGATAATCTGGTGATCATCCTGTGTTATGGACACAGTGCATTGTGGTTTACCAACCTAGATGAATTGACAAAGGTTTAAAGCAAGATGGCGTAGATGTGACTCCCTACAATTTTGTATTGCTGAACCATTTAGATCTGAGGCAGGCACCTTTTTTTTCGTGAGGCATGCTCGGTTCAATAAATAGATAGTCCCGTGTATGTTTGCTCTCCTTTCCCTCTGCGTATATGGAAACTGACCAGAGGCGTGTAGATTTGTATTGCAGAGTAACAATGTAAATGTGTAGGTTCGAATATATTGGTTTGGAGATGATGTAATCCTTCTGTACTAGCTCAGCTTCCATGTTTGGTTGTTTAATTGGTTTATATTTCGATAAAAGGTTGTTTACTTGTTAATTGTAACTAGCAGCACTGCTGATAGACTATTGGTTTTGATTATGCATAAGGCATTGAGAATTGATCATGTAATGGTAGTTTTGGTTTTGATGCGATTTAAAGGTCGGAAATGGTGATGATTTTGATAGGCTAAAATAAATTGGTGAGCGTGTTACTCCGGAACCGTGTTACTTTTGTTTATGAAAGCTGGAAAATTAGTGGCACTAGTTTGAGGATAGCATGATGTTGGTCGGTGGAAGGCAATGCCTCTATTCGACACTATTCAAACCTCTATATCTTTGACTAAGTTTCTAGACAAATCTATTAATATTTATATTTTCAAAATAAATGCTATATTGAAATATATTTTAACCTTGACTAAGTTTATAGAAAAATATATTAATATTTATATATTTATATGTTAAAATGAATGCTCTATCAAAATATATTTTATGGAGAATTCAATGAAACTAATTTGAAGTTCCAGATGTTAGTGTATTTTCTATAAACTTGATCAAAATTAGAAAAAAAAATTACATAGGTCAAAATTAAAGTGATTGTATTTTAAAACATGAAAAATACAAAATTAAAGGACTCGGGTTATGATAAATTATTACAATCTTAAGTGCATTTTTGTATCAGACCTTAAGTGCATCTTGGTACGGAGCAAGGTGAGGAAAACATCTGGTATCGCTGAGGCCCAACGGGATGCAAATATTGTATAAAAACTCTATTTGGAATTACATTAATCTATGTGTGTTGAAACAGATTGAGTAGAAATTAATCAATTTTTAGCAAAATGCACCATATGTCCCTTAACCTTGCTTCTAAATGTAGTTTTAGGCCCCTAATCTTTTAATTTAGTGCATTGTAGGTTCATATCGATTTGGGAGAGGGTTAGATCTGACGTGACATTTTCACATTGGCATCCGACGCCATGTGTTTCCTATGTACACTCGGTTGTATGTAAATTTTGCAAACACCATGTGTTTCCCATGTACACTTGGTCAGATGAGATATAGGCATGAAGCATTGCTGATCTGAGATGGATGGATAGCCCTTGATCTCCAATGCAGCATCATCAAGATTCCCACACATACACACACACACACACATATATATATATATACACAGAGACATATATGAAGCATGATACAGCAGCAGCAGCAGCAAGTAATACAGTAGTAATAAATCTGCTACTAATGGCAGGAGGCAGGTAGGCAGCAGAGATGCATTTGCAAACAGTGTGTGGATCTTGATGATGCCACGCTAGAAATCACCGGCTGCATTGTGCCTGATGATACATCTCTCTCTGTCTGTCTCTCCACCAATCCCTAGAACCATCGTTTGAGCGAGAAGGAAGCGAGCAAAGGAACAAGGCGATGATAATTGTTCTCTAAGGATCAACAGCAATGCGCGAGCTCGTGGTGGAATGCTATGTACATGTCTTCTATGAAAATGCATGTTAAGGTTTTAATTTGTGCTTTACCGTGAAGAGTAAAGTCGAGGGACAAGATATATGGATGATGGAAAGGAAGAGAAAGAAAATGAGCTAATATTTAAGGTTGGATAAAGTAGCTTGTCACCGGTAGATCAAAGGAAAACATGCTTATCCCTGCACACCCGCAATTGTTGTTGGAAAGGGACAAGAGACTGAGAACTTTGCACTTGTCTCTATAAACAAAAGCTCATGGGCTTTGGCGAAAGTCGTACCTAGCACGTCAGTGCTATCTAAGGTGACACCCTCAGACGCCGATTAGCTCCTTAGAGACGTCATTATAGCCTTCTCCAACTTGTAATTGTAGGGTACATCCTAGTGAAAATATAGATTCGGTTCTTCTCGACATGGCATCTGGCCTACATATAAGCACCATCACGGAGGGTTCTCTCGAGCTTAACTACAATATTTCTATTGGGTCCTTTTGGATGGTGTCTACCAATTTCTTTGCTTTGAAGTCCTCAAGGACCTTCATTGCATCATCTCACCATATGTATGTCGGCTTAGCGAGACCATAATCCTCATTCTTGGATCTCCTAGTTCTATGGTTGTCGGTTCTCCCTCCCTTGGGCTTTTCCTCCACTCTAGAGGCATTGGAGGAAGAAGACAAGGTCCGGAATGTGCTCCATAGATGATGTACATAATGACTATAGTATGTTAATCTTGGTTTAGTGTCTAACAATGGCATGTCGAATGAAGATCATTACGGTATTTTTACTTAGTGGTGCACTATTTGGCGATCAACGACCTGCCTTCGTCGAGAGAGTTCATTGCGCCTTGACCTCGTAGCATTTGCTCCTCGTATGTTGTTGTTGGTTGATTCTTCCTCTTCTCGTATGTTGTTGGCATTTGTCTTTTTTTTTCACACCCTCCTTGCTTTGTATCTCTAGGTTAATAACACAACCATGTAACTGGGGCTTGGCTCTCTCAATTCATAGGCTCGCCGCATGTTGTCTTCAATAACTTGTTAAAGAAAAATCAGGGCAGTATAAACCCGTTTCAAAATAATTATTTAAATTAAATATAACAAAAACAACATGCAACCTGGAATTAGGGGCGCTCGATTAGCAGGAAAAATGAAGGTTAATTAATTTTTTATTGTTATTATATGGTATCTTAGTAATAAATATAATATAATACTTGAGCAATGAAAGCTAAGGAAAATGGATGGAGTGTATCGGATGAGGTAGCATGCAGCGATCATGAGGTGAGGTGGGTGAGAAACTCGGCGGCCGCTGCGATGGCTCCCCCAGTGATGGCGTTCGTCACGACGTTCTGCCGCTGGTTGCTGTTCACGGTCACGGCAGAGACCAAGGCTCCCGTCACGGCACCTCCAACCATCGCGTTCTTCTGCAACCGTACGTACCAATGAAATTTAGTCTTTAATTAATTAATTTGTGAGCCTCTCTCCATCCTCAATTGCAAACAAATAGTAAATGAATACCCACCCAGTCCCTGTGACCACGGATCTTGTCGATTCCGTACTCCACGCCGACGTATACACCAGCAACACTACCTGAACATGTACATATATATGTGTTAATTTGCATTGCATTACAACCCAGGTCATCCGTGCCATTATCATTTATTCATTTTGTTTCTTTTGGTTAATTATATGTGAGAGATGCATGCATTAATTGAAGCGAATATAATATATTATATAACCAAGTTTCAGGTAACAGCAACATATACTTACTTATATAATATATGCATGCATGCATGCACATTGACTATGTAGTGACTACTACCTCCGTCTCAAATTATAATTCACTTTGACTTTTTAGTGTAGCATTTTGCTATATACCTAGATAAATAATATGTCTAGATAAATAGCAAAATATATGCACCAAAAAAATCAAAGTAAACTATAATGTAAGACTGAGAGAGTAATATATAGGACAATAGGAGTAATTGATGGATACTGTAATATAGGATGATGTGCTAAAATGATCAATATGATGTGCTAGCATACCCCAGTACGTGCCTTCATTGCACATTTTCTTCAGCCGCATAGATATTAGAGGTAATTGACAAGAGGCAGGGGATGGAATGAAATATTCCTTCTGTCTTAAACTGTAGTTTACTTTAATTTTTTGTTATACGTATTTTGCTATGTATCTAGACATATTATTTATCTATGTACATAGCAAAATATATACATCAAAAAAGTCAAAGTGAACTATAATTTAAGACGGGGAGTATAATAGAGTATTGCAGTAGAAGTGTCTCAGGTCTTACAGCGTGCTCGACTTTGTGCTTGGAAACGTCCCCTGTATGCATGCGGAACGAATGAGCTATCTAGCGGATAAGTGTATGTGTGTATATATTATTATTATTACTACTACTACTAAAAAAACTGATACGTACGTATGTCTTAATAAAAGCGGCTATTTTAATTTTTGCATAATAATGTAAGTGTTGGATAATTTGTTATTAATTAACAAGTAGAAGAACATATGTAGTTTTATTTGTTTCCTCCAATTAACACACGGTAAGATAATTCTTAGACCTTAGTAAAAATTCCTTTTTTATGTATGTAGTAAATACAGAAATGATGGGCGGAGCAGGCATCAGCATCAGACTAACCTCTTTGGAGGCACTCGAAGGCTTCCTCGGCGGCCACCTTGCAACCACCAACCTGCAATATATATATTTATTTATACTCATGACTGATTATGGATGGATATATACTGAATGCATGCAATGCAATGCAATGCATTTTTTTTAAAAAAAAAAAGATGCATGTAACATACGGCGCCGCCGATCCTGATGAAGCCATCGACGGTGCGGTTGAGGAAAGGATGGGCCATGTCCACAGCAAAGTCGAATTTGGGTGACGTCAAGCCACCGGAGAAGCCGCCGTGAGGCATGATGTGGTTATGTGGGTGGCCTTGCTGTTATGGTGATCGATCAGTCCTCCTGACCTGCTCCTTCCCTTCCTCCTTCCTATATATAAGCAGCAGTAGTAGTAGTAGTATGCAATGTGCCTTGCATTGCAGTGGTATGAACGAGTGGTGATGGAGTTGAGTCCCCTATACCAGGCCGGATAGGTGGATCTTGTTTGTCTATTCTATCCCAGAGTCCAGATCACTGACCATACATGACCCAGATCCAGACGACCAGTTCTTCATTCATTCCAGGCTATGCTGCATTGCCGGCATCATTATATTCATCCCTCCCAGTCACCAAAGCAAGCCATTGCTCGTCTCGTCATAAGCTTCAATCATTTGCAACAACCAAAACAACAGGGAGAATAGAAAAAAGAATACTCGTCTAGTATTTCTTAACTTGGTTGCACATTTGCTCAGCCAACAAGGGCGATCCATCAGCTCACGTACAACCGAAAAAATGGGCCTACTTACAACAGCTCAACAAGGAGGTAGATCCATCTCTCTCCTCATGCCTGCTCTTTTCGTGTTTGACCGACAAATCGATCAGAGCTTTTAGATTGTTCAAGAATTCTCAAAAAAACTTGGAACCAGAATAACCAAAACCTTGTGGAACATTAATTAATTAATTAGCTACTCCTGCCACCCTACTCTACCAGCAACCAGCAACTCCCCGTCTCAAGCAAAGTCATTCTTTCTTCGTGTTAAAAAGCCAATCACAATAGCCTGCTTAGAGACTTGATCAGAAGCTTGATATTCCGCCTTGTTGTCTCATCACCCGTGAACCCAGAGATGTCCGAGCTGATACTCTGAATTAACATTTAACCACAGTAAGGCCATGCCGTTCAGTTCGAGAAACAGATACTGCAAGATGCAGGGTAAAGTGACAAGGACATACCTCAATGTTCTTCAGGGTAAATATAAGGGTGAAAATAGACTGCTTAATAAGATCTGCATTCTCTGGGGTAAGCATGGACGACTTCAGCCTTCTGCAAGCCGGCATAAGGAAAAGTTAAAAAGGGTCTAGGACAACATTACTGTGAACTAGATTCTGCGCTTAACCTATCATTATACTGCACTTATTACAGCACAAGTAGGACTTGTTGTTCCGCTGTGCATAAAAATATCAAATCATAGCCAGTTCATCGCTGGTTACTGGCAGGCCTCACTAGTCACTTCATCATACGTAATGTAAAAGGGAGCAAAAGCAAGATGCTTCATGTATAAAGACCATATGCTACATAGGAGGAGTGTTTTCCAGTGGTACCTTAGCTCACCAGACGCATCAGCCAGGCCTTTAGCTATAGTCTCCACATCCTTCAGCAGATCACTATCACGAACCTCAGAGAGCAAAGGTTGCATTTCTTCAGCTAAGGCCTCAATCTGTTCCACCGCAGCTACCGTTTAATTACATGCATATCATATTCAACAGCACAAGTAGCTTCCAACACAATTCTAACCATGTTTTGCAAACAGAATAAATACAGATACTATCTGGAGGAAGAACAGCACTCCACCCATTGTTTTAATTTACAGAGGCATGCAACATAAAAGGAAGAATAACCTAACCAAACGCTCCCCCGACCCAATGAAAAAAAGAAGGAAGAACCTAACACCACACTCCAACTAAGTGGAGGTCCCCTCCTCCTGGCCGTAATTCATAATAAAGCAGAGGCAAGTAAACATGCCAGCACGGGAAGTTATGCTGCATAGTGGACGTGTTGTGCAACATTTCAGCAGTCGTGTTCAAGTCTCACTAAATTATGCACAATTCTCACTAAGGTATGAGCTATTGCTGATTGCAGAGCTAGCATGCTGGTATTTGGGATATCTACCAGTAGTGTGCCAAGGCAAATAAGTTGAAGTGGAAACGTATTTTGATAAATAATAAATTGTTATTGGAGAAGTTTTGAGCCTTGGCACATGGTGGCATGTTGGGAAAAGTTGCGGGGCTATGCAGAATGAGGGGCGCCGTGCTAGGGAATAAAAGGCATTTGGCATTCCAGCAAGGTAATAAATTGCAAATGGCTAGGAAAATTAGGAATATACCCGTGTAAGAAGAGGCTGTGCTTCTTCCATTATAGTTGCAACTTTTTCAGCCAACTTATAGCTTTTGCTAACGCCAATCTCCTCCATGTCTCTACCTAGACGGGTAAATATCCCCACCAATGCATCTAAGCTTACACCTTGCCGCCCTTTCATCCTCTCTTTGTCACAGAGAATCAAGCCTTCTTTGGTGCAGTCTGGGTCAAATGGTCCTACTGAAGGTGCAGGGAGTGGATCCTTGGGTGTGATATCAATGAGTGTCTCCATTAGAAGACCAGACTGGTTGACCTCAACCACAGAATTGCGTGGTATGATGATTTTATCATCTTCAACCTGCAACGAAAGGACAATTGAGCTTGGAGTTGATAATATACGGGAGAAACACAATAGTAATGCAGACTGACACGGCAATGATGAATGAATGAATGGAGTATGAGAGAGACAACACCTCGACGGTTGCATCGATGCTCCTGAGGGAGGAGTCGACCCGGACGACGGATCCGACGGTGACCCCTCGTATCCGGACCGGCGTGCCGACGCAGATGCCGCACGCCTGCGTGAACTCGAAGACGGTGTTGTACTTGCGGAAGCGGGAGCGGAGCTGGAATCCCCTGAGCCACGCGAGGGCGAGGGCGAGGAGGGCGGCCCCGGAGACCATGAAGAGGCCGACGCCGCCCTCCCAGACGCTGCGCTTGCCGAAGCCGTAGTCGCCGAGGGGTTGCAGGGTGCGGCGCCAGAGCGCGCGGGGCAGCTCGATGAGAGGGTTGGTGCTGGAGTTGGCGTCGGGGTCCGCGGGCGCGGGCGCGGCGTCCCCGCCGGTGGCGGCCAGCAGCAGCGCGGCGCGGCGGGGCTTGAGGACGGGGAAGGCGGCGCGCGGGTGAGGGTGCGGGCGGGGTGAGACGGGGACGACGGGGGGAGAGAGGAGGAGGGATTTGGCCATGGAGGACGCCATCGGAGAAGACAACTCGGATCCTGCAAAATCAAATCAAGAGAGTGAGGGGGGGATTGGATTTGGATATGGATGTGGATGTGGATGATGATGACTCAATTGCAATTGCAATTGCAAAGGCCCTTTGCCTGCTATGCTAATAATAAAGCGGTGGAAGCGGTTGCATCGTCTCCTCTGATCGGATGGGAAGCGCAGCGGCGGCGGCGGAGGAGAAAGGAGAAGAGATGACTCCCTCAGTTGCCGGTGCGGAGGAAGACAAGCAGAGTGGGGTGCGCCCTGCACGAGAGGAGAGGGTGCGGTGCGGTGCGCGGCACCGTCCCGTCGGACTCCCAACTCCCGCACCGAGTCTCACCAACGCACCCATGGTGGCGCATATAGTCCCGCCAACAAAAACTAGACATGCCGCGGGGCGAGGTCGAGAGCTCAAGCCTCTCTCACCCCAACATTTTTTTTTTTGTACTTCCTTTTTACCGTGTGCATATAGTTATTCGAAGACTTTCTCTCACCCCAACAATTTTTTTTTGTACTCTTTTTTAGGAAAATAGGGCACAGGAGGACTTTTCATACCAGTCACCTGGAAATAGGGCATCCTCTTATAATAATAAGAAATTGAAACGAGCTTCGGCATGGGATTCACTGCCATCTTAGGCCAGCCACCACGGCTACAGCATACACATAATTTGTTTGTTTAACCAAAGTAAAGGGAAGGTATCCACTATGATTGTTTCACAAGCTGGCAAAGGGCCCAAGGAATCAACACAGCACTGGGAATATTGTTTTGCAATTGACACCTGCCCAGCATGCTTTACACATGCTTTGCATTTGCCTGTCACATGTTCCTTTCCTTCTCCATCACAAGTCCCCTCTCAATCTCAAAATTAAAGGATCTTAGCTCCATCACTGCCACAATAGATAACTTCTCATTCTCAAACAGTATCACCAGTTTACAATTACAAAATTCTTCAACTTCAATAAGCGTATACATTCTACAGTTACTATGCTGCAATCAACCACGCCTAAAATGGGACAAAACTGTATCACCAGAAAAAAATCAATATATATAGTGGGGTAACTTTGATTTTGTAATACTAACTCTCACTTGTACGTGGTATATGCAGAAGATTCACCGCTAGCATATCCATCTCTGCCGGAAAGAATCAAAACTAAAAACAAAAAAGAACTCTTACTTTCTTTGTCCTTTTCTTGTGTGCCTCAAAAAAAAAAAAAACCTGGCACTAACATGGCCTGTGGCTGTTAGTATCCACCTCCTATTTTACCTTATCTGTAAACTCCAAAACCTGTAAAGAGAGTCTCCGTCGTTATGTATTGAATTAAACGGAGAAAAAAGCCTCTCGTTTCGCCATTTTCTGACAAAACAAAAATAGCCAGCAGCAAGCTGTTGCTTCTTCTGCTTAGTATTCTTATGTGTCCACTCCAACGAACGTAAAATCAACAACTGAGAAGGGAGCGCCGCCTCTGCCTATCAGATGGCTTTGGCATCCTCTTCATGTCAGCTTTGATTGGCATCATCAGTAATCCTGCGGTCTCAAGCTCTAACTCGAGGGACGCTTTCAGCCTCTTGAGGTGTCCAATGCACAGTGTGTGATCAGAAGACGTGCTGTGGAAGCCTCCCTCGGTGATGAAATCTTTCCTCTCATACTTGGACTGCCATTTCGCTTGGAGATAAGGCAAGGATCTCCAGGGAGGAAGCGGCATAGAGTTTTGCTTCAGGGACCATTTTGCTGCATCTACCATCACATGCAGGAACTGCTTCAGTCGTGGAAGGGTGCCAACATAGACGACTGGGAGCGAATTCAACAGGGTGCCATAAGAATCAACTGCCCTGGCAATTTCAAAGTGGCTTCTGAAATCGATATCAATGATTAGACGCTCTGGACCTGTAGTATCAACGTGCATTATGACATCAATGTACTCGTAGTCACCTGATTGGGGAAACCACAAACAGTTTAGCCTACAGCACTCTACTTAATTTG
Source organism: Bothriochloa decipiens (assembly GCA_023333625.1). Taxonomy (NCBI): domain Eukaryota; kingdom Viridiplantae; phylum Streptophyta; class Magnoliopsida; order Poales; family Poaceae; genus Bothriochloa; species Bothriochloa decipiens. Next base: position 235,739 of record CM041632.1, read on the forward strand.
TACTACTAGAGAATATTAAGGAAGTTCTCTCTGCTCTGCTCTCAGTAGGATGTGCTCTCAAGTACCTCCAGGTATCTTGTCAAACCCCTGCCATTTGGATGTGCAAACTGCTGCATCATTTCCCGAGTATCTCAATAGCTTGACAAGAAAATGGCGGATGCAGCTGCCACCACATTGGCCTGTTTTGAAAGGCTGAAGCTGCAGCTCATGGATAGAGAGGAGTAGCGAGTGGACCATGGAGAGCAGCTCGTTTTCTTTCTCATCTCCACCCTGCTTCAACATCTAAAACAGGGTGCAGGGAGTGTAAGTTGAGGCAGGCATCCAAATGTAATAGCAATTTGTAAGGCTGAAAGGACTAGTGGTGCATGCATATATTAAAGGGGCACGATGCAATGAAAGAAAACACAGGCCAACTGGGGCACAAAGAGCTATTACCTCCTTTTCCAAATTGTAAGATGCTTTTGGCTTTTCAAAATACATTACTTTTACTATGTATCTAGACACAGTGTATATCTAAATGCATAGCAAACGTTATGTATGTAGAAAAAGCCAAAACATCGGTATTTCTTTTCTTGCAGGCACAGGCAACAGCGGCATCTAAAAAAAATTTGCAGCGAGAGACCGTAAGATGATGATGCATAGGTTGGTTTTGAACTGATGGACACCAAGGTAAGGATACAGCCGAATTTTGGTGACATGCAATGCTTGGTAAGAAGCACGCTCGGTAGGTAGGCAAATTCAGTTTATGATGATGATGACAGCACGTGGCTGTGGTGTGACAAACTAGAAACAGAAATTGATTTGTAGCGTGATGGTCTACAGTAGTGTATCTATTTAGTAATAAACAAAGTAGTAATAATGTCAATTGAGCAATCAATGTCACGCATGATTTCATGGCAGAGCTAAGGTGATGGATCCAGGCACGGAGGGGAAGAGGCGTACCGAGATGGTGTCGGTGAGGTGGGCGAGGTCGGAGAGACCGGATTCGCTGTCGCTGCTATTGCGGGAGTCTCCGGAGGCGGTGGCGGCCCCGTTCTCGAGGAAGTCGGTGACGAGCATGGCCAGGTCGCAGTCGCCGTCGTGGCTGTGGCTGCTGGCGAAGCCGCCGGCGGGCGCGGGGGCGGCGGTCCGCAGCCAGAGGTCGGGCACCGGCGAACCCCCTCGAGCGGCGGTGGGCGCGACCCTCGCCGATGGCCTCCGGCGCGGCGCGACACCTGGCGGGGACGATAGGGCGAACTCCTTGGCGAGCAGCATCATGGATGGCCCTTGAGTAGCAATTAATTCGGGGGCGAATGAGATGGGGGGAGGGAATTTCTCTCTTGTCGCGGAAGGGAAGGAAGGAACGGGGCGGGGGCGGGGGCGGGGACGGGAACGGGGACGAGGCGGCGCGGCGCGAGGGAAGGAGGGAGTCAGGGCAGGGAGGACGGAGGGGAAAAATGCCGGCAAGGCAAGGCAAGGCAAGGAACAGAACAGGGAGTCCAAATTTAGGTTATGCAATGCAACAGCAAGGAGCAGGTTGGAGGAACAGGTTGTATTTCGGAGGAGGCGAAAACCCAAAGAAAGAGTCCAACGCAACCCAGGGATGTCTTGCTCAATTTGCTGACGATTTTTTAGTACAAGATTACACGAGAGGGCCGGGTAGGTGCCAGCGTGATTACCGCTCCGAATCCGCGTCTTCGCGTGTCCTGCTCGGTTTCAAATATAAATCGCTTTGACTTTTTTTATATGTACTAGATAAATGACCGTTCGTTGCAATGAAAAAATATAATACAACGATAACATATATATATATTAGCATGTGTTGTATTTTAATTAAAAAAGATACCATAATCGTTATGTTTGGAACAACAATATTACATAAATCTTTAAAAAAATAATTAAAATATAACTCCAAATTTTAAGTCCAAGATACAGCGTTTGACTCCATGTAGCTGAATATCCAGATGTTTAAATTGTAGTTGAAAGTATCTGCATATGAAAGTTATTTATTAGTTTTTAAAGCTAAAGTATGACCGATATAGTGATTTATATGGAATAATACAGACAAATGACTTGAACGTTAAACTGTGGCAGGGGATGGGATACTCCTAGGATTCTAGGCTGCGGCTACAAAGCACTCCAACTGAAGTTCAGGTCGACTCAGCCCTCTAATCAATATAAATGTCCACTGAATAAGAGCTCATGCACGATATTTTTTTTTTTTTTTGCGACGAAAGAAATGCACGATATTTTCTTTGTGACACATACATCCTTAGTTGTAGAATATGCTTTAGTCCCCTCGTTTAGTGGATTATATATTGTAGTTTTGTACCATGAGTATTTTGATTATAGTCGCCTAGGGTCCTTTTTATTTGACATGATCTCAATTTTTTTCCTTTCTGTTAAGATTAACATAGCATATATAATATAGTTTATATATGATTTGTTCCTTTCTTTTTTGATATAGTTTGATTACAGTCGCCTAGAGTCCTTTCTGTTAAGATTAACATGGAATATATAATATAACTTGGTGTTCCAGAATTTATTCCTTTACTTGAATATATCTGTTAATATAGCAACATTTTCTATTCTGTAGGTTTGTGAAGCACTTTGGGCAGTTGGGTGATAGTGCCCTTTGTGTTACAAAAGCAATGCAGCATGAGCTTGCTCACAATTGGGGAATCAAGTCAAACTTAAACATAGTTGAAGGACTGTTGTAGTGCTATGGTCGATCCTGATTGCATATCAGTGGTTATGTTTTTTCTTCAGTTAACCAGAGCAAATTTTATGTATTCTGCCTGATCATACATAGCATATTTCTTGTTGCCTGATCATACACTGTAGAGGAAGTAGTGGAAGACATGAACACTACTGTCTTTACCAATAAGATTGAAGGTGAAGTTTACATGAAACCTAACAGACCTGCACTTGTGAGCAGCACAAGTTGGTCGGTTATCTTGATCCATGCCGTCATTGCTATAGCCTAGAGCCTTCCTTATGTCATTACATGAGATTATCGAGTAGATAGTTCAAATATGAGAAAAAATATAAATCTTTACTGCATATATTTGTAGGACACTGGATGAAGATTTCAGCATACTTCTGGAAGCAATTTGTCTACCCATGATTACTGTTCATTATTACAGGTATAGTCAATTCTGCTATACTAACTTGCACCAAAGTTTAAGCATTAATATTCTTTAGTTTTTCATCCATTCCAATTTGTCTGCACGATATTAACTTGAATAAGAGCTCATGCATGATATTTTCTTTTTGGGTTACTGTACCTTTCAGGTATCTGCATTTGTTGCTTTAGGTTACTCTCATTGTCTGCATCCGGATATAGGTGGCAGTATGTGATTTTATATATATACCGAAGTAAATAGGGGGAGCAGTGAAAAAGGGTGTGTTCCTAGCAGTGTGTACGAGGAATAATCGAGAGAAAGACATCATGCAGGAGATAATTATTTGCTTATAATAACAATTCACGCGAGCTTTATGATGGATGTCTGATTCTCACCTTGTGTGGTGGTTCGTCTAGGGGACTGGATGATGGCAGCAGGCGACGGCGGCGGGCGGTTGAGGATGGCGTGCGATGGACGGGCGACGGCGGCGTGCTTCTGGCGATGGACGACGAGCCCGTCGATCGGGCGACCGCTGAGGATGACAGGTGATGACGACGGGCAGGCGACAGGCGACGACGACAGGCGATGGCGGCGGGCGGGCGACGACGGCGTGCGATGGAAGGCGACGGCAGCGTGCGGAACAAGAGGCTGTCGATCGGGCAACAGCGGCAGCCGACAGACGGTGGATGGACGATCACCCCAGCGCTTGAGCGGCGACGTGTGCGTCGGGGCTAGAT
>CM041632.1:239979-289394 GCA_023333625.1 Bothriochloa decipiens
GGGTGATCGTGAGAGTTGTTTATATTGAGCAGGTGTGGGCGATTGAGGGAGATGATTGAGGTGTAACTGCTGGGCTGAGAGATGATTTATCGTGGGAGCTGTTTGCGGAGGTGTAACTTCTGATTGAATGGGCTGGTAGATTCATTTGTTTCCTTTTTTACCGGGTCATTTATTTATTTTCTATTTTTAGTGGGAGCCCCGCACGTGGGAAGTTAGGGAATTAGAGGCAGAGTGAAGGATTTGAGGCAGTGATTGGTGGAGCAGCAGCATGATTTCAGTTGGCCGCGTGGGAATTTTGAACGGCCGGGCTGATTGTTTCTTTCGCGGGAGTTTGCTTTTATGTGCCGGGTAGCGCCAAGGATCGCAGGGTGGGTTAGGTCTGTCGAGTACATGTTTTGTCATTCTAGATGTTTTAGTCGTAAAGATTTTGCTAATGCATGTATGAAAAAGTCAAAACGACTTATAATTTAGAACGGAGAAAGTATATATTTATATATGGTTGAAAAAAACGTATATTCAAATAATAAATAATATGTGCCGAACTAAACTTTGGAACTATTTATAGGTACTTCTTTCGTTTTAATTTATAGTTTGTTTAACTTTTTTATCTAATAAATTTGAAAATTTATTTTATTTAAAAAATTTATATAAATATAGTTAAATTTAAGTTATTTTTAAAAAAAATATTAATAAAATAAGTCACGACAAGAGAAAATAATATTTTATATAATTTTTTAAATAAAACGAATGGTCAAATTTAGAATTAAAAAGGTCAAACGAACTATATTTAAAACCTAATATTTTATTTATATAACATAATACATCGAATTAAAAAGTAAATAAATTCCTTGGATCCGGTCAGAGGATCTGTTTGCCTTCTTCCTTGTTTCCTTCTGGTTGCTTCTGCTTGTAGCCAGCACCTCTCCGATGTCCGATCCCCATGTGCCCTCTCGTTTTCTTAATTTCTTGGTGCTCAAGACACCCGGCCTACATATGATACTGACTCTTAATTAATTACTCATTCTTGCTTCCCAATTCTTTAAGTTCTACTTAGTTGTTTGGGTCATCAACACAAGAGCATCTTCATGAGATGTTCTAAATATCTATCTATAGTCCAGTTTAGATGGATACATGTGGGTATCTATTTTCAATCTTCTGTGTGTTTAAGTTCTATACACACGTTATATTTAACAAATATTTTTTTTAGAATGGAGAGGAGTAATCAAATTGAACAGTACACGGGTGGTAGTGGACAGAGCAGAGCTCGTGGATAGATGGAAGCTAGTAGTGGATAGATGGACATTTCTGCATATATATTTTCGTCAACGGGTTTGACTTGTGCAAGCAGCTTGATAGCGGCTCGTTGCCTTGCCTGCCTGGCTCGGGCCCTCGATCCCCTGTACAGTACGTCGCCGGCCAGCAGATCGGACACCGCACATGACTGGAGATGGAGACAAAAGTCAAAAGGTCCCACCGAGGTACGCTAGCTAGTGATGACGGTCACGGGCTCTTACTACAGCAAGTCAGTAGCAACCCGGGCCAGACGAGGGAACAGGGCGACGACTCAATACGTGTAGGGTTCATATGCACACATCCGTTCACACTCGCTACACTAGACCCGACGCCTGCTAGTGTAGGATCGTCAACTCTCACTACCGGATCTACCGGCACTTGGCAAAGGCCTAAAAATAGTCGACGAAAGCTTTACCGAGTGCTTTATACGTCGACAGTCGGCAAAGAAGAGTCGGCAAAAAATGGCTCGGCAAAGACTTTTTTACCGACTACCACGAGACGACACTCGGCAAAGACATTGCCGAGTGCCAAACCAGCACTCGGCAAAAGAAGCTGCCACCGTCATCTGGCGGTGTTTTTGCCGAGTGCTGACATGGCACTCGGCAAAGAGTTTTTCTTTTTTTATAATAAACTTTGCCGAGTGTCTGCGCCGGCACTCGGCAAAGCTGGTCCTGTTGCCAGTCAAATTTTTTTTGTTTTTCTATATATATCACATGCAAACATATATATATAACACAAATTCACATATATATCACATGCCATAACAAATCCGAGAGCCTGCATGCCATAACAAATCCATCCACATCCAAGTCCAACATACATAACAAGTTCATCATGTCCAACATCCATCACAAAGTCCATCACAAGCTAAACGAGAGGTACCTATGACGACCCGGCGTCCCAATGGCCCCGAGAGTGTGAAGAGCCCCCACCTTGCCACCCCAGCCACCCCTGCGGCACCGAGGAGTACGTCCAGGCCCCGACCTCCTGCTGAGGCTCAGGAGCGCCACCTGACCACCCGTGCTGCTTAGGCTGAGGAGTTGCGCCACCTGACCACGGAGACCACCCGTGCTGCGGAGGCGGAGGAGGAGCGCCACCTGGCCACGTGTGGTGTGGACTCGGGCCAACCTGCCACTCATGGCCTGGAGAAGCGCCAAGTGGAGAAGTCGGGTTCGAACCCGCTGACTGTGTCTGCACATAGGAGAAGTGATCTCATTAGTACCAGCGGGATGGCCGCACAAGCCAAAACAATAGGCAAACATATATACTCACCGGAGTCCCTATAGGGCCAAGAGGAGGGGGTGGAGCAAACATCGAGGCAGGCAACGGAGGCAAGACATGTAACATCCATAGTATTAGGCTTAATTAATTCAGCATCATGTTGCATGAGCATCTCATGAACATCTCATTTGCATCTTGATTTGGGTTTGGATGTTTGCTTGTTATATTTTAAATATGTAATTAATGGAGTTTTCAAAACCCTTTTTAGGAGTGCTATTTGCATTGTTTATTTCAAGATGGACCTTTAATGTGTTTTGTAGAGAAAATTATTTAGGACAAAAATACTATTTTCACCAAATCATGAAAATGCTTTGTAGTCCTTCAAAAATAGCAAAAACAGTGCATATGTATTAGAAATTATTAATTTTATAATTTAAATTTGAGCCAATTTGTTTTTTTAAATATGCCGAATTAGCAAAAACTTTCTATATATAAAATGTTCCTCTCTTCAAATGAAGCAACTTTCATATTTTGAGTTTTGCAAAATTCGCAACCGTTTGAAAATTATATGGCTCTAAACTTTTCACTTTATTTTCAAATGGGGTGGGACCCACCTGGCCCACCTATCTATCTCTCTCCCTCCTCCCTGTCATCTTCCTTTCGCCGAACGTGCCAGAGCGCGTAGCGCAGCGCCACTGTCACGCTGTGCTCACGTCAGCGCCCGCACTCGAGTGCAACGCGCGCCATGAGTCTGGTCGCCGTAGCTCGGACCGCCGGGCCGACGCGCCGCGCTGCTTGCCAGCCGGTCGCTGTTGCCACCCGCACGCCAACACTCCGAGCCAAGCACCCCACGACACGGTCACTCGGGCACGCGAGCACGCACTCGAGCACCCACGCCCGCCTGCTCACTCACCCCTCGCTTCCCCGCTTCGCCGCTGACTCGCTGACACGAGCGCCCTAGCCACCGTCGGGTCACTCGCTCGCCTAGACTCGACCGCGTGCGCCATGGCCAAATTGAGGAGCGCCCGAGCATCTTTATTTACCCCTCCACCTGCCTCACTCCCTTCCCCACTCCTTTTCCCTCTCATTTTCACCCGCGCAAGGCACTGCGGCCGCCGAGCCCGCCATGGCCACCGCCAAGCCCGCCGCCGCCTAGCTCCCTCCTCATCCCACCATTTTCCAATTCAAGAGCACCATCTGGTTCGCCATCACCTCCTCCATCATCGTGACATCATCCCTCGACCAATTGTGCAAGGTAGAGGCCCAATTCGGTCGTTTCCTTCCTCCCGCGCGCCACGGCCGTCGGAGCGGTTCGCCGTGGCCGCGCCCCTCCCGACCCGTTTCACCCTACTTCTTGCCCATCTCGGTATCACTAAGGTTAGGAGATGCTCAAATGGGAGTCAATGGCGCCGGTTATGGCCTCGTCTTGCCAGACTCGACCATCCCGCCGCCATGCTCGCCGCCGTCATAGCTCGAGTCGGCCCCGGCCTTCATCCTCTACACCGTTAGGTTCGCCTCGTCGCACTGAGTCCGTAGGTGCCGGTCATTTCGTTGGAGATGCTCACCGCCGGCGAGGAGCCGCCGGCCGTCGGCCATCCCCTGATCTGTCCGATTGACCGGTGGGCTGTGGCAGAACCTCCTAAATAATATGGCCCACACGCATGATTATTGTCTAAACAGACTCCAAATAACCATGACTGTGTTCCATACGACTTAAAAAGTCTGTCGGGTAAGTCCCGAATCATCCACGATTCTCCGAGCAGGATCAATCATTGTAGAGAGACATTCCAGTATTACAACAGTTTTATATAAATAAAATACCACGGAGTAAAACAGCGGAAGACTTACAATAACATACATTTACAAACTCTGAGTTTCAAATATTTACAATGATAGGTTTAAGGTATACAAACCATATTAGTAGTGGAGTAGCAGTAGATTACATTATTACACAAAAGCTCTGCCCAAGAGCTTAACCTCTTTATTCGTCGTCGCTTTCCTCGACGACTGTCATGCAGCAGGATGCATAACACTCCTGCCCATGAAGCTCACCTGCAACAGGGGTTCAACAAACCCTGAGTACAACAGTACTCAACAAGACTGACCCGACGAAAGAGAAGGGTAGAGACTCCAGATATGCAGGCTAGAGGGACAAGGTAAGGCTTGTAAGAGATAAGAAATTTTGCAGAAAAGATTTACAGAAAGAGAAGTTGCTGGGACTATCTCCCATTATCAACCAACTCCATTATTAACCTTAATTGTTGTTCAAGTTGTTACTACGATGATGAACACCGATCGAGTCTTCTTCTTCGAGAAGCAACGGCGATTCGAATCCATTTTTATACCCAGCTGGGACCTAGGTGACTGAGCATACCGGAGACTTTAACTCCGAAGCACCCCAGGTGCACCGATATACCGGGATAACAACCTCAGCCGTATATCACCACATGATACACGTGAGCTCTGCGGCCCAGCGTACCGAGATACATGGGAACTTAAACCCCACAGTAAAACACACTATGACAGCAGATGGGATTCTCTGACCCCACGCTAGGTCACTCCATGGCATACACGGCTCCAACCATCCGTATACCACTTCATGCATGTGGATTTCTAAATTCTCGATATCACCAGTTCACCAACGGACGGGACCTAGGGCATCAACAGACGAGAACACTACAGAGGGACTCCATTCCCAGTGCAAGTTCGCCATCCGGACTCAATTTGTTACTAACATCAAGCTTTCAACAAGAAAACCAATCCCATCTTTTTCATTCTTTTCCTTTGAATAATTAAATAAATAAGCAGGGCTAAGCATTACTACTCATCTTCCAAGTAGGTAACAAGGATTAAGGAAATAAGACAGGTAATGCACTTTGTGGGTTTTCACTCAACTCCTACTACTTAATGCAACATATCAGAGCTGAAGCGGTAAAACTTTTATAAATAGAATAGGGTTTAAATGTATCCGGGGCTTGCCTTGATGTTCGGGGTAGATAGTCTCGAACTCTGGATCAACTCCCGAGTCTTGAATCTGCTCGTCCTTCGGATCTGAGTGATACGTTAACTCTCCGTTAACGGAATCTACTCGATAATTAATATGCTTTACATGATGGAATAGTAAACATGATGCTCGATGGATGCATAATCAGATTAAAGGATCGAGTATAACTTTTCTTCACGATAAAGTTGCAAGCTAACAAAACTTCGCTCATATAACTCATTAGGGTTAACTACGTCATTTTTATAATTAATTAAACACATAAAATAACGTTAATTAAACCCTAATGACATGATTAAGATAAGCGCAAACAATTAATTAAAGTGCCAAAGGTCATTAGGGTTAATGACCTAAGGTCATCATTCAATCCCAAGTCACACAACTCCTATAATGATTAAGTTAATTAAAAGGGGTTAATTAATTATTTAAAAGCATTAAATAAAGGCATAAAAATTAAAGTTGTCAAATTAATTCCAAAATTTTATTTTAGAAAGCTCTTAGGCTAATTAGATGGCAAAACAAATTTCAGAATTAAAAGCCAATTATTTTAATTATTAAAAATCATTGAAGGTCCATTTTTCAATTAAAAGGGCTAATTTTAACATATGCAAAAAGTACTCAATTTTGGCATTTCATATTTTTCCTATGTAGATGACATCATGAGGAACATTCAAAAAAATTTTCAGAATTTTTAGAGCTATATATGATTTACTATGAATTTTCAAAGAAAATAGCATTTAAATCATTTTCTGAAAATGGAAAAAGGAAAATCGGCATAGTAACCCCGCGCTGACCGACGGTCGCGCGGCGGTTGACCGCCGATTCCTCGCCGTCGGTGAGGTCTCCGGCGACATGGGTTGGTCCATCAGACTCAGCACAGCACGGGGGGTCCAACGAGCTAGCTAACGGCGCGGGGGAGTGGCGGCGGCACCCACGCCGGCGTCCATGGCGGCGCGGCGGAGCTCGGGTGCGGCGGCGTTGCTCACCGGAGCGATTTCCGACGACGGTGAGGTCACTGGAATGTGCAGGGTATCTAAACGGACCGATTTGGTTACTACATGGAGGTCGGTCTCGGCCTCTGGGCAGGATGGCATCGCGCGCGGCGGAGCGGCAGCACTGCGCCGGCGACGAGCTACGGCTACCGGCGGCTACGGTGCAGGATGAGTGAAATTGATGGCACGGATAGATGCAGGAGCTCACCGCGGAGCGGATGCACACGTTAATGGAGGTCCAGAGTGGCTGGGTTGAGCGGCAGTCGACGGCGGTGATGGCGGCGGCGGCGCTCCGATGGCACGACGGCGTCACGGCTGCCTCTGGTAATGCGCTGCTCGAACCAAGGTGCGCATCAGACGCAGGATGACATGGAGAACACGATTATGAGGTCGAAGGTAAAATATTTTCACCTCCGGCGACGGCAAACGGCGGAGATGGCGGCGGCGCGACTGACCGGCCGCGGAGAAGAAGGCAGGGTGCGGGCAACTCACGCGAGGAGAGCAGGCATGAACTGGTTCAAACTGACCGTGAGGAAGTGGCGGAGCTTTGAGCGAGGGCAATTGGACAGAGGTGGAGTGTCGACGGTGAATTTCAGCGGCGGAGGAAGGTCGTCGGCGACGGCGGCGGGAGGAAGAAAGGAGAAGAACGTCGTCGACCGGCGGCTATTTATAGCTTGGAGTTGATGAAGGAGCAGGTGACACGACGACGACGAAGTCTCTCGCGTCTGAGAGCGCTCGGTTGGCCGGGAAAGCGCGGCGGTGGACGGCGGCGCGCGGTGTGAAGCCGGCCATGGCGGGCGCCGATAGGGTTGGGTGCTGTTCAAGTTATTTACAGAATTGCCACTCGGTTTAAAATATAAATTACTCCAAAATTTATATAAGAACTTGAAAATATCCAAAAATATCATTTGCATAACTTTTCAAGAGCTACACTTTTACTTTAATGGACATCTTCAAATTCTGTCTAGATTTTGAATTTTGAATTCAGATTTGAAAAGGGGATAAAACCCTAGAAAAAAGCATTTAAAATTACTTTTGATTTTTCAATAAAACTTGAAAATATTAAAAACTATGAAATGTTGAGTTTGTCAAACCACACATTTTTCATGTACAAAATTTTCTCAAATTATGCATAATTTTTGAATTATGGTTTTAAAAGCAAAAGGGGATAAATGCTGGAAACTGTATTTTCAAATTAATTTGAAATTCTTTTTGGAAACTTGAAAAACTTTCTATACCAACCTTGTAGCTCTTGTCAAGATCTACAAACTATCTTTTTAGAGTATCTCCAAATTCCTAATAGAATTTGAATTAGAGAAAAGGGGATAAAACTAGGGTTGGAAATAAAGGGTTTTTGAAATAGAGTTTAAACTCAATTTGGTTTCTAACTTAATTGGTTGGTTATTAGTGATCACAAACATCATCCAAGGATATTTTTAGGTCATTGACCCAATGACACCCTTGGTTGACCAAGTTGACTTTTGAAAAACCTTTTATAGCATTTCCAATTTGACTTTAAATTTGAATTGCCAGGCTTATAAATAAGCTTTGAAATCCAAATTAAATTTCAAATATGGAAATCATTTTTAGGGTTGGACTTAGATTTATACACTATGCTTGATACTAGTGTAAACACAGTTTACATCTCAAGTACATAGAGTATAAACTAAGCAATTGCAATGACATTCTAAAATAGGATTTTATCATTTCATGTGACAAGTCATTCCAGAAACTCAATCAACCTATGAATTATAAACTTTTTTTAGTTAATGCACATTAAGGTTGACCTAAACATGGATGCTTTGCAGTGCATATGATGACATGGCAGGTTTTAGTTAATATAACACCAGAGGTGTTACATGGGCCCAGGCTGACGTCAGCCGCAGACGCCAGCAGGGTGCCTGCCTGGGCGCATCGGCCTTTGGGTACACGGCCCGGGTGCGCGTAGCAGAGTAGGTTCGCGTGTCAGTTACAGCGGGTAAAACACCGGGATACGCATAGCATTTTCGGTTCGATTTTTTAGAAAAGTATACATTTATAGATTTTGGGTTAAATCTTTAGAAAATCATAACTTACTCATTCTAAGTTCAAAAGAGGTGGTTCAACTTGCAGTATTTTTCTTATGAGGAGTACTATGCATAAAAAATATGAGTTGAGCTTTTTGAGATACTTTTCTATGTAGTTTTATTTAAGGCTATTAAATGAATAAATCTTCAAAAATGCATATCTAATTCTAGGTTTATCAGAAAAATGTGATTCTTAATTTGTTGCTCTAGTTAGAAGGTGTTGGATCTGCAAAAAATATTAATTGGCTTTGTCATGTGTAAAAGTTGCTCTATCTTTTTAGGGTGCTAGTTTTAATAAGGGATTAAGAAATTCATAATTAAATAATTATGTAAGATAATTGCTTGATAATTTTGGCTGTTTTAGGGCTAGATCGAAGCTAGTTATGCTCTGAAATCTATTGTTCGATATGTTTCATAGTACAAAGTATTTTATGTCCGATGAATGCTTCTGCCTTGTGATTTTTGTGTAGGATAAAATACTTACTGTTTTAATCCAAAAATTTTACAGTAGACTTTATTTAATATGCTTAAGCTTCTATAATTTTTGTAGATTTTTCTTAGTAGTATAAATATATGTTCTAGTTCTACCCTAGTTTATTTATGTGTCGGATTAGGGTTTTTGTGATGGCGTGTCAGGTATTCTGTATAATTGCTGGTGGGTTGCTGAAAACTACTTCGAGGTAGTATTGACATAATGAGTGGATTCTATCACCTGCCACATAGTCATGCATACATTCGTAACATACATCATGTTCGCTATAATGCATACATGGTATTCATTTGCATCGATGCATCATACAGGTTTACCAACGGACCTTACGCTGGTAATTCAGGAGGAGCCGGAAGGGGAAGGACAACAAAGAGCAATGCTGTAGGTGGCAGCTGAGTACGAGGACCCCGACGCTAACTTACCAGAGTGCTCTGACCATCAGCCTAATTGCTTTGAGAAAGACAAGCCCGGAGCATTTCTCCCTATGGTTTTACAAATAACTTAATTTGCGTCCTTTATTGTTTATGATGCATTAAGTTTATAGGCGTTGATCGATACCGTTGATGCATTATGATTACCATTGTCCACCTAAGTTACCCAAATACCCTCCTAGATATTGGTACGATATATGCTTAGCCCTGCCTAACTAGACCAGTAGAAGTCGGGTGATTTCCTATCATCCGCGAGTTATAGGTGGTAAGCCCTAATGATGAGCTAGGGTAATGTTTGAGAATAACCATGAGAAGTAATAAAACGAGACCGGACAGGATTGGTGCTATGGACAGAACTGGAGGTTCTGTGTTGTTTTGTCCCGTCCATGTCGAACTAGGACACCGTCCGATGCCTCGGCCCTCGTGTCATGTTGAACGCATGCCCCACAAATAGCTGGAAGGATGTGATCATCCGACCGCGAAGCCTCGAGACTGTTTGGGCCGGGTTTTGACCTGAATGCTCGTACTGGAGATGGTGGTGTGATGACAGGGGCGCGGAGATTAAGCCTGAGGCCGGCAGAGTCCGGCTAGTATGCAGCCGTGCGTTGGTTCATGTCAATCCCGTGACTCTACCCGAATAGGCCAAGATGACCTAAGACAAACAAGGCACCGGTTGTCTGGGTTTGTATGAGGAATACCCGCCAGCTGGTTTGCAAATCGATTATAATCGCCATCATTCCTGGAAGTGAATACTTGACTGAGCACCGGCATCGTAGTAAGAACTTAAACAAAGGGATGAGATGGTTATGATGTTGATGCTGAAAGATGCTCAACCAAAATGGTTACTAGTCTTGCTTGATATTTACTCCTGCCTGTTTAGATCAGGTGCTAATCTAGTAATGACTATAAAACATAAAGCTAGAAGGTTCTAATAATTATTCTTAACCAATGCAAGCTTTTATGCAAGGACGTAAGTCAGCCAGCCTATCTATACAGCCTTGCATACTCCTTGGAGTCAATTTATTTTTGTTTATGACGAGTAAGTATAGCTGAGTACATCCTCGTACTCAGGGTTTTATTTCCCATGTTGTTGCAGATGGTGAGATACTTACTCTATGGCTACTGCCAGACCTGCTTTTACCCAACTATGGGAGATGAATAGACCTTGGGCAAGGTCACTTCGTATTATCATATCCCTATGCTTTTGTTGGATTTCGATGTGGACAAGGCACCATTTTAAAATTATGTGTGTGTTTGTGAACTAAAACCTATATTTGCTTTCCGCTGTTTGAACTTATATTTGGTATTGTAACAACTTATTTACGACTCTGATGTAATCAACTATGTGCGAACCTTATGTAATATTATGGATGGTGTATGTTGAACCTTAATCAATCCGGGTAACGAGTTGAGATGTTTGAAATTCTTCGAGATTTCATGGACTACTGGGTTAATATGGGCATAATGTACTAATTAAATTTCTTCGGTGGTTTATTTAGTACCTTGGGTTTATATTAATTGGACGGTTCTGTTACAAGACAACACCAGGGATGTGAAGGTTCTAAAAGAAGATGGCAAAGTCCTACATCTGACGCTGTGAGTGCTATCGGACAGCCTCCATATGGCGCGCCATCTCCTGCCGATGGGCCTCCTGTTGGGCCGTTAGCTCCTGCCGATGGGCCTCCTGCACGGCCTCCTACGCGGCCCGCAACTCGGCCAGCTTGGACTGTAATATTACACCCGCGATGTTTAAACAATGCAAAAGGAAAAGGACATATGTAAAACAGCGAATAAAACTAGTTACCTGAACTGCCGCCAACATCTGCATGGAGCTCGGCTGCCGAGGTCGTATGGGGACATCAGAGGAGGTTGTGCTGTCTGATCGACGAACCTGACGAAGGGTGGGAATGGTGGCTGGGTCGATTGCGCTGTAGGCAATAAAGTACCGGCCGTGCTACTTCCCTCCTCCCGTCCTCATCAGGATGTCTGTATCCAGGGGCTGGGTGGTAGGATCAAAAGTCTCACCATGGCGCTTGCGAGCCGGCTCAGTGTACTGGACCATCTTCTCGTAGGCGTTCGGGTTGGTGTACGCGTCGACCCCCTCCACCGGGTTGTAGACATTGTCCGGATCTGTCGCTTTGCCCTTGTGAGACAAGGCGTAGCCCATGAACTCGTTGATCACTTGTCCACCATGCGACTGGGACTGCAAGAAAAACATAAGGATGATTACACGCAATGAGAATGAATAAATAAATAAATAAATCATCAGAAGCATACCCATGTGTCCATGAACCCTCTGAGGGGGCGGCTCCCTTGGTGGTGTGCCGGCCCTGTCCTCGCCTTGGCATGCTCTCGTTTGGCTCTGAGCTGCGCGTACGACTCCGGCTTTCTCCACTCGTCCACAATGGCCTCCCAGCAGTCCATGTGTATTTTGCACCAATCAACAGGAAACTGCATGACAACGTGCATTTGACATGTCAGAAGATGAATCAGAATTAATATTTTCTACTTATTTTTCATGGAAGGAATCAGAATTAATGTTTCCTACTTACCTGGAGGTAGATCTCCTTGGGAAGGTCGGTGTCGGGGTAGAGGATAATCTCCTCTGCTAGCGTCTTCGGCAGTGACTGGGAAGCACATCGGCGTGGTAGGTGATGAGGACCTGGAGGTGCGCCTCATAGTACATGTCCTTGAGTCGCTCCATGCAGACCTTGTCCTGCACTTGTGACGCCTCGACCTCTTTCCCCGGCTCGCACGTGAACCACTCCTGCATACAGATATCATGTATCATTTCATTATTTCAAGAACGTCCAACGAATGCTTAGTATTGACAAAGCGGTACGATGAAGACTCACCCAGAACTCCCTCTTGATCTTGGTCGCAATGGGGACATCGTTTGCGTCCCTGACGTTGAAGAAGTCCCGCCACTTCCAGGGCGGCGCTGTGGTCCCGTCGTGGGTGACAAGGACAGGGTAGTGCTTCTTAATCAGGAGGGCCAGCATGCCATTTGGATTGCGTGAACAGGCCCCGCTGACACGCTTCCAGTTTCTGCACGAGTCATTAAGAAGAATTGTTAGTCTGAAATTCAATTTTAAACATGTCATATGAATAAGTCGTGAAATCATGAATGGTTACTTACTTCTCACCGTCGGGTCGAATCACCGGACGCTGGTCTAGCGCGAGCGGCGCTGAAGGGAGGCGCGTGATCCCACGCTGGTAGACCTTGCTCGAACCTGAGGAAGCTGTCTCCCCTGGTGTCGCCTCGCCCCCGTCTTGCTCGCCCCAGTCCTGCTCGTCCTGCTCGCCTCCGTGCTGCTCGCCCTGTCCGCCGAAAACAGCGCCCTCGTCCTGCCAAGTCATGAGTGCTCATCAAATAAAACCAAACGAGTTATTCAACGCTTATAACCAGTCATTCATTCAGTAGCCTTTTTCTCTCGCAACAAGCCAGCATCGGCGAGAAACGATCCAGCGAACGGGCTTAATTGATGGATCTAAATGGTACAGTAGTTTCTGTCTATTTATTAAACAAAAGAAAAATGAAAATAAAAGAAATTGTATACTTTTGGTACCTACCGTGTGTAGTAGTCTTTCTTTGAATTGCCGCCTTACTAGTGCGTACCCTTATGACTGGGGTGTGGGGTGGTGGGAAAAAAATAAATAAAGCAGTAAAACTTTGATGGCTCAATTTGTTTATTGTTTTTGAATGGATGGAGTACTCGCTCCGCCCTTAATACCACTGTCCTGTCCTGTAGTATGAGAATAGTACAGAATCGACGAGACGGACGATCTGGATTGCCCAAGTCGTACTGCCAAACAGACGGCGGGGTCCACCTGGCAGCGAGTGCGCACTTGGTATAAAGAAGGGGACGGGAAGTGAACGCTCACCTCACTTTGTCCGTCACCTGCTTCTTGCCTCCTCCTCCCTCCTTTCCTGATCCTGCCTGCACACTTGCCGGTGGGCGGGCGGCCATTAATGCCACCCAGCAGCTCTGCCTCTGCCTGAACCCCGTGACCGATCGATCTATCTACGGAGTATCTATCATATCATTCATGATGCTTGCTTATTAGCTTGCAGCACGATCATCATATCGATCCATCCCATTAGCATTAGCTTGGGGACTCCGACAGATCGATTGATCATCGCCATGGGCAACTGCTGGGGAACCAAGATTAGCTCCCACAACGCCTCCTCCCCTCCTTCACCAGGTACGTACTAAGTAGGAGTAGCAGTCAATATTGCAAACTGATGGATCGAATGCCATGCCTGTCTCTGTCTGAATAATTAATTAATATAAATGCTTGCATGCAGCAGGTTCTAATAATAATAATACAACTAAGCAGCGTGCGGCGAGACGAGGAGGAGGAGGACGAAAGGCAGGAGGCGGTCTGACTCTGAGCGCATCGCAGCATTCTCATTCCAGGAGCAGCCATGTCTCGGCGGCGGCGGCCCTACCCAATTCCAGTTCCAGTTCCAATTCCAATCCCGCAACCCCTCGCAGCGAGGGCGAGATTCTGCAGTCCGCCAATGTGAGGAGCTTCACCTTCAACGAGCTGAGGACCTCCACCCGCAACTTCCGCCCCGACAGCGTCCTCGGCGAGGGAGGCTTCGGCTCCGTCTTCAAAGGCTGGATCGACGACAACACCTTCGCCCCGACCAGGCCCGGCACAGGGATGGTCATCGCGGTCAAGAAGCTCAACCAGGAAGGATTCCAGGGACACAGGGAGTGGCTGGTATGTACGTCAGTGCCTGTGCCTGCCTGCTACATACCTTATTCTGCTTCTCATCGATCGATCGGATCGGTCTCATCATCATCATCTTCTTCACTGATCGAACCTTCCACGCATGCATTTCCAGGCTGAAGTGAACTACCTGGGCCAGTTGTCGCACCCCAATCTCGTAAAGCTCGTAGGTTACTGCCTCGAAGATGAGCAGCGCCTCCTCGTCTACGAGTTCATGCCGCGAGGGAGCTTGGAGAACCACCTTTTCAGGAGTAAGCAGCAGCTTGCTTAATTTGGATTCAGTTTGTGTACCAACCATGCAACTGATCCAACAGATGATCGATGGATCCTCCATTTATTTCATTGTTTCATAAATCAATCATCAGGGGGCTCAAATTTTCAGCCGCTCTCCTGGAACCTTAGAATGAAAGTTGCGCTGGGAGCAGCAAAGGGCCTTGCGTTTCTGCACAGCGACAAGGCCAAAGTTATCTACCGCGATTTCAAGACATCTAACGTTCTCCTAGATTCGGTATGGTAGTAATACGTCCGCTCAATCCTCTAGTCTCCATTATTACTATTATCTGAATAATGAATGAATCTGAATGAAAAAAAAAAACAGGTTTAGTTAATTTGCTAGCTAACTGAATAAGCTTTGATTGGTTTGGTTTGGTTGCATCATCATCTGTCGTCATTGATCAGAACTACAATGCTAAGCTGTCTGACTTCGGTTTGGCAAAGGACGGGCCAACCGGCGACAAGAGCCATGTGTCCACTCGAGTCATGGGCACATATGGATACGCTGCTCCTGAATATCTGGCAACAGGTACTTATATATCTTTTGATTGATGCGTATATGTCTTGATTGAGATCAGTCCTATACATTACCTGTCGATCTATCGCATATATTATCTTGCTTCCATATTCAAAAAAGAAGAAGCAATAAGGAACTGTGGTATATAAACCTGAATGCTAGCTGCAAAGGGCCTCCCATTGATCCAATTCAATCCCTTTGCGTTCAATTGATAGCATATATATATCGAGTACTATATATATATATATATATACAGGGCCTTTTGCACAGGTGTCCCTATTCTAAGGCCAATTGCTTTTTTGACTTCGTTTTTTAAACTTTACTTGTTTGCCCCTGTTTTTTGAAACCGAAATCTCCGTCTGCCCTTGAATTAAACCTCCGTTGGATCTCCAAATATTAAGGCCATAAAAAATTGTCTGAGAAATAAAAAAAAGGAAAAAAGAAGAAAGTGCCCCTTATCCCCTTATCCCACCACGACGACTAGGAAGCCCCCGTCGTTCCTTACGGCCGTCCGGCGGCCAGGGGAGAGTGCGCCGCCATGGCTGGCTCCTCGCCGCTGCCGCACCCCCAACGCGACGCGAGCTCCTCCATCCCTGCGGGCTCCGCCTCCGGCGCGAGCAGGCTGCCTCCACCGCGGGCAAGGTCGCCGGGCGCAGCTAGGGCGCCTCCGCCGGCCGCGAGCGCCGGGCAGGATGCACGGGAGGCCTCCAACGTCGGGCGGGCGGCCTCTAGCGGCGGCCGGGGACGCTCCGGGCGGTCTCCAGCGCCGGCGGCGCGTTGGCGAGGCGTGTCAGGCGGGCGCGTCTTGCAGCGCCAGGGTGATGCACGGGCGGCCTCCAGCGCCGGCGGGAGGTCTCCAGCGCCAGGCGGTGCGCGGTAGAGGCGCGTCGAGCAGGCGCAGCCTCCAGTGCCGGGCGGCGCGCAGGCGGAGGCGCAACGGGCGGCACAGGCAGCGCGACGCGAGGTGCGCCGACGACACGGAGCGCAAGCGGGCGTTGCGGGAGCGCCTTAGTGCCGAGCGCCATCACCGCGCGTTCGTCGAGCACCGTCATCGGCAGGCGCCCTCGACCGGAGCCACTGGCATGCGTGGCCAGGCCGGGAAAGGCCACCGCGGGGCAAGCTTAAGGCACCAGCAGGTGCACGCTGGTCCCCTACTCCTCCGCCGACTTGCCGAAAATCGGCCGGCCCCTTGCGGATCCTCTGCTCTGCGTACAAGAAATGAAGGAGCTGAGGAAGGTGCTAACAAGCGGGGTCCACTTGGCAATGAGGGAGGGATTGAGTTCAGTAGGGTGACATGTACGGTCCACCTGACATAGAGAGAGTATTTTGGTCTTTTCAGTCTAGACTTAACACCGTTAACTCCCTTCACGGGACATGGGCAACTGAAGGCTTCGGTTTTAAAAAAAATAGAGACAAACAAGTAAAGTTTAAAAAACGAAGACAAAAAAATAATTAGCCTCTAGAATAAGGGCACCTGCCTATGGGCTGGCAGTGCAGCGGTCCACAAGGTTGGATGTTAAAAAGTCTGCTTTCTTTTTTGGTTTGGCATTTTGTTCTCGTCCTGATCGAGGCACTAGCTAGCTAGTAGGAAGGAGTAGAGGACGATACTACTACTCTCCCCGATCGATCCGTTTAGCGTTGAAGAAGTTGATACTATCTCTGCTGGTTGGTCAAGCGCATGCTGTGCAGTGCAGACAACAATTATGGAGTCATGGTTTCAGACCTAACCTAATATATAACTGGGCCCCCCTTCATTCGCGCATGTGCATGTACATGTGGCAATGAAACGCCAAACAACTTCTGCAACCTCGCTCATCCAAACTACCAAGCATCTTTCAATTTGTTGATTGAGAAAAGATTCCAGCAGCGACATATATAAAGTCGTCGTGGTATAGTCAAATTATTTGTACCAATAAGTCAAAGTCAGTGGGTGGGTGTGGATATTCGTTCCAAGCTAGGATCGGAATGATCGCTAGTTGCTCCCATGGAAATCAATATGGCATAAGCTAGCTGTCTGATGTAATGCAATATCCTAATGTCGTAGCTAGAAACGAAAAATCTGAAGCCTGATACATATACATGCATTGCAACAGGTCATCTGACAGCCAAGAGCGACGTGTACAGCTTCGGCGTGGTGCTGCTGGAGCTGCTGTCGGGGCGGCGCGCCCTGGACAAGAACCGGCCGTCCAGCGAGCACAACCTGGTGGAGTGGGCACGCCCCTATCTGAGCAGCAAGCGCCGGCTGGTGCGCATCCTGGACGCGCGCCTGGGCGGCCAGTACTCGCTCGCCGGCGCCCACAGGGCCGCCGCACTGGCGGTGCAGTGCCTCTCGGGGGACTCGAGGAACAGGCCCACCATGGACCAGGTCGTCGCATCGCTGCAGCGCCTCACCGATGCCGCCGTCGATGATGATGATGACCCGCACCACCACCACCAGCAGCGGAAGAATAAGCTCCTCGTCCTCGGCAGCAGCAGCAATGGCAATGGCCATCACCGGTCGTCGCGCAGCCGTAGTAGGTACCCAAACTCACCACCAGATTATCATCAGGTCGTGGCGCTCAACGCGGCCGCCAAGTCTGCTCATCATCGCCGCCCAGGCCCAACGACGACGCGCCGCCGCCTGTCCGCCTTGCCTCTGCCCGAGTGACGTACTACCATATCATGATCATATTCAGTTAAATTCTGTTAAGGCAACGGCAACGGCAACACCGCAACAGCAAGTAGTGTGTACATCTGCACGAATTAAGTGTACTTAGAATATTCTTTCTCATGCCATCCGCTAGCTAGCTGATTTACTACACATTGAGTGTGATTTCCTTGTAGTTAATTAAGGACAAGTGGATTGATGAATCAATCATTTAACCATCAGTTGATTTCTTCGTCTCTTCTACCATCTCCTGCTTTTAGTTTTGCATCCAAATGCTTCTCTCTCTCTTTATATTTGGCTACATACAGTAACTATTTATATTATGATAAGAAATGAGAAAAAAACTCAACGTGTATTTTTGGCTGGATACACATGTACTAAGAGAGAGACTGAAAGCCTTTTTTTTTAGAAAGGGTTGGTTTTTAATGATAATACATAACTCTTATAACCAAGCCCCTGATGGGATGCTCCTCAAAGAAATAAAATTACATATAAAACCATTATAGGTGCATCCAGTGTTCTTCGCCGTCGTCGGCCTTCGCTGCCATAGTGTGGGCCTCCTCCAGATCCCGCGACGAAAAAGATCCAGAACAAAGCTTCTGACTGATTTTCGATTCGATCGATTTGACAAAGAGTCTTCAAAAGGCAAACCAGAGGCCAGGCCCAGAAATATCTGCTCCTACGTGGGCCCTATAGAGAGGCCCAAATGGCGGTACCTGTGTGAATGAAAAGGGAAAAAAAAAAATCTACGTACAAGAGCCAGGCGCCATCCCCATCCGTACCCGACCGTAATCCAGGAGGAAATGGCTGCTCCCCAGCACGTCCGCGCCGCTCCCCTCGCCCGCGCGCTCCGAACTACCGCCACCGCCACCGCGTCCGCCTCAGCCCCCACCACTATCAAGTCTCAGGGGACTTCCCGCCGCGCGCTGCTCGGCCTCTCGGAGCCTCAGCTCCGCCAGCTCGCCCTTGATCTCGGCGAGGTACTAGACCCAATGCACTGCACCCGCAGGAGGTTTTCTTTGCTTCGGTGCCTTTGCCTTACCCGCCTTTGATTCCCCTTGCGCAGAAAAGCTACCGGGGCAAGCAGCTGCACGACCTCCTCTACAAATCAAGAGCCAAGCAAATTCAAGATTTCAACTACGGTGGGTGAGGGGCAGGGCCAGGAACTTTCATTTGTGCATGCAGGCCACCTGTTTGCTCTTTTGCTTCCCTCAACCAACCAACCAACCAACTGGTACAGTGGTACTGTCTAAATCTTGATTGTATTCACTGGCAGTGCCCAAGGCGTTCCGGGAAAGGTTGCTTGGTGCTGGGTGGAGTGTTGGCCGGTCGCCAGTGCACCACGCCGTCACAGCCTCAGATGGAACTACCAAGGTGATATATGTTAGACATAATCTGCTGCCAACCCACTTTCTTTACTCGGCATGGCCAGGGCAGGGAGTCGTCAGCTGCTCAGGCCAGGACGTGCGACAGGGCATGGCATTAGGCCATCACTAGTGCTGTAGCGGCATGGTAGGAATATGTAGAGGTACATCGGTCATTTCCTGGCTGATTTAGTACTAGGAGTAGGTGGGCTGATGTCAGCCATGTTCTTGTACCCTGTAGCAGGTACATGACTTGTATATATATGTGCGTAATGCAATGGAGAAAAGCAGCTCTTGCCACCAGTCTTCAGTTCACAGAGTGTGTGCTGTGTGTGTGCGGGAAGAGAGCTCGGCTTGTCTTCTTTCTTGGTTCAGGGAGGACTTCGAGGGGGGGGGGGGGGGGGGGGGGGGGGCGGGTGTCGAGCAGGTACTGCTCGCCTCGACGACGTGAGGATCTAGCGTCAACAATATACTGACAGTCGATCAGTAATCAAGCAAATAGCCCTGTGCGCACTGCCATTGTTCTGTATGCTGCTGGTATTTACAGGTGCACTATCTAGTGTCTCATGACTATTCTCTTCGTCCTTGTAGATACTTCTCAAGCTGGAGGATAACCGGTTGATTGAGACAGTAGGGATTCCTGTTGATGATGACAACAAAGGCTCTTCTAGGCTCACTGCCTGTGTTTCATCACAGGTGCTGTCACTGTTATTCAAGTGGTAGCGCCAATATTTCTTTCTTTTCACACTTTCAATGTATATACAGGTCGGCTGCCCCCTTCGTTGCTCATTTTGTGCCACAGGCAAGGGAGGGTTTGCAAGGAACCTTCAACCACATGAAATCGTTGAGCAGGTCCTCCCTCAGCAATCCCTTTGTCTTTCTTCAGCTCCCGATGTGACATTGCTGCTTACAAAATTGAATAAATATTCCGCCATTTCAGGTGTTGGCCATCGAGGAGACGTTCAAACACAGGGTGACAAATGTTGTGTTCATGGGGATGGGTGAGCCCATGATGAACCTCAAGTCAGTTCTAGAAGCACACCGATGCTTCAATAAGGTCTGCTGACAAGTAACTAGGCTACGTTCCTCTTACGGTTTCAATTTAATGTAAAAAAATACCACAAATTACTCCCCATATACCTTTAGTAAGTGTGTGAATTTCCTTCTGTCAGGAACTAAAAATTGGGCAAAGGATGATGACAATATCTACAGTTGGTGTTCCTAATACGATAAAAATGCTAGCGTCTTACAAGCTTCAATCAACACTAGCAGTCAGGTGTGCTATTACAAATCTGAATATGGCTTAACCTGCGATACTTCACATACCTTTTGGCACTGGTGATCACTCACCATACTACATTGCAGGGCTCTTTTTTTTTTTTTTTGCTTGCAAAAATCCTCCCAGTCACAAAACCGGAGCCATATATCAGTTATCTGAAATTTGTTATTTGTTAATATACTTAAGTATGATATCTGGTCATCAGAATATAATTATTTCAAGGCTCTGATTGCTGCACAACTTCTGGTTGAGCAGCAACACATAATAAGGAACCAAGAAGCAGATGCAGCACTGTTTTTTTCTTCTTCTCTAATTTGTTGCTGATGTCATATTTGAAATCAGTCTGCATGCCCCAAATCAGAAGCTGCGGGAAACGGTTGTTCCTAGTGCCAAGTCTTACCCCTTGGGAGCACTAATGGATGACTGCAAGAATTACTTCCTTGAAACTGGGCGTAGGGTATCATTTGAGTACACTCTGCTAGGTATCTATCTATCTGTTTCAGGAGGAAATATTACTAAGCTACATTGCTTGCATCTATCGTGTGCCGGTTTTTGTGATACCAACATAACCCAACCTGAGTGAATTTCGTGGCCAGCTGGGATCAACGACGAAAAGGAGCATGCTGAAGAGCTAGCAGAACTACTTCGTACATGTGGAGGTGGTTACCATGTAAACCTTATACCCTATAACCCAATTGAAGGCTCCGAGTACAAGAGACCTTACAGAAAAGTGGTATGTGTGCTTTCTGTCCTATAATAAACAAAGAAAAACTGTTCAGTATCGAGTTACTGATCTTTTTTGAACTCATGGTTAAAATAAACTGTGAATTAGGTTCAAGCGTTTGTGGATGCTTTAGAAGCTCGGAAGATAACCGTCAGCGTTCGACAGACCCGTGGGCTTGATGCTAACGCGGCCTGTGGACAGCTGAGAAATGAGTTCCAGAAGAATCCACTGCTTGAAATTGAAGCGTCACTCTCCACAGAGCCCACCCTCGTACCTGCCTAATGAGAATACCTATCAGGTTGACGCTGCCAATTCAAGCATACGAAATCGCCGTTTAACTGCTGGGAAAACAATAGGTGCTGTAAAGTGACAGCAAGGTATGCATACTGCTAGAGAATTTTGGAACATCCCAATTTGTCGTGGTTCATCGGTGTGCGTACACTCTGCGAAAATAAAAAAAAAAAGCTGCAATTACTATGCTTGTCTGAGATACTAGTACAGAAGGGGGATCTTTCTTACAGATAGCCATCACCAATGAACTCTAGTTGTCCCTGATCTGTTGCGCACGCACGGCTCATTTCATCACTTTCTCCTTTTCTGGGCGGCAACATTTGTGGTGCGTAGTTTTGCATTCGTGCTAGAGCCACTTGAGGTGAATGCATGGATGATGAGCGCATATATGCAGGCATGCTTGATCGATCAGCTGAAGTTATTGCCGGCCGTGAATGTCTGGCCAAAGCGCCAGGCTGGTCCGGCGACGTTCCAGGAGGTGAGGGTGCGTCGGTCGCTGGTGGTGACGCGGAAGGAGAGCGCCCCGCCGACGAGGATGGAGCTGCACTGCCAGTTCTGTCCCCAGTTGCGCGCCAGGGGCAGCCACTCCGTGTGCGAGGCCTTGACGGTGGCGCGGACCACGTCGCCGGCGCCGGCCACGTTGGTGATGAGCACCAGGTTGAAGTAGCGGAAGCCGTTGACGCTGAACCGGATGCCGCCGGACTTGCGGCACGCCACCCTGCAAACACAATAGACCTTGTACTGCAATTCGCAATCCATCCTCGATACGATTATCTGTCCTGCAGAGAGATTAATGGCCTGTCTGTCTACGTACGCTACGTACCTCCGGTATGTGACGGGGACGATTCCGGCGCGGTAGTCTGCGATGCGGAGGAAGGCCGGCATGGAGAGGTCGAAGTGGTGGCGCGGCGGGTTGCACCAACCGCCGGCGTCCGAGGGCAGCGCGTAGTTGGGCGGGCAGAAGTTGGTGGCCGTGATCACCACGGAGGGGCTGCTGGAGCTGGAGCTGCACCTGATCTGGAAGCAGGCGCCGCAGGTGAGTCCGTTGTTGAAGAGCGGCGTGCTGAGCGCCCCCGTCGCCACGCCGTACCCGGCGCTGTAGAGGTCGCCGTACCCGCAGGCGCCGCCCATGCTGCCCGACGCGTCGCTGCCACCGTACAAGGTGGCGTGCGCGCTCTGCCACGGCCCGCCGCCCATGTAACCCGCCGCGCCGGCCGCCGGCCCAGCTGATGCCCGGGCGGACAGCAAGAGGATGACAATGGCGAGCAGAGCATAGTTGATGCGCATGCGCTTGCGCTTGCGCTTGCGGCTGCACCACATCATCCGGCCACATAATGGCCGGCGCAGGTGGATGGAAAGTGGGCACCTGTTCATGCACAGGCAGCAGCAGGCACACTAGCTGCTGCTACTACTGCTGCGCGGAGGTAGCCGCGATGGATGATGAGAAACACAGCCAGAGAGCCAGTGCCTGCGTCCTCTCCTCATCGATATATGTATGCTGGCATCAAGCGCGCGAGGTGGACGACACAAGCCAAGCTCATCTCACCTCAGCGGCAAATGGTTTTATTATTTTTTTTAAAAAAAAACAAAGGGGGAAAAAAGGCTCATCTCAAATCAAAAGAAAAAAAGTAGGACTGCCAGAGTTTTCTCGTTATTAACGCAGGCCAGCTCACTGCAATAATTGCAGTACTACAGTAGGAGTTGAGAAAAAAATGAGTGTGCTACGGGAGGTTTGATCAATTGTGCCCGTAACCACGTCCTGCCCACCCAACCACAAGCCCTGATGGCTTTCCTGCATAGCCCACATGTTTCGTTGCAGCCTTTTAAACTCCTCCTGCCTCAATTATTTATTGCAGTGGTGTTTCAATTTTTCCTCCTCAAGTTTTGCATCCTACTTTTCCCCCGAACTATCAAAACCATGTTCGGGTCATGCTACACGCAACACGCCGATCACACCAATCACATAGTTCGATTTTGAACGCCTGGGGTCGAGATTGTTGCCTGGCGAAGACCTCGATCCAAACAGCGGACCATGATTGCCTCACGGTAGGCCTTTGTTGCCCACATTAGCCCTAAGATTGAGCCCATGAGCCCGATCTTGACCATTTGGCCCATTTAGGGGCCGTGCCCAGCCCAAACGCTGACGACATCCATCCGGGTCGGTCTTCCTCCTTGCAGCGGAAGGAACAACGGACTTTTTCTTTTTCTCTCTTTTCCCCCGAAAGGAAATTTGAACTCTCTGCTCCTCCAGCACAGGCACTCCGCTTCTCCAACACCTAGCGCCGCCCCCGCAGCAGCCATGGCGGACGCCGCCGCCGATCTGCGCCGGAGGATGAAGGAGCAGCGCGCCTCCATAGAGCGCCGGATCACCGAATCCCAGGACCGCGCCGCCGCCGCCGCCTTCAACGCCCCCCTCCTCAAGGCGCGCTCCATAGCCAACCAGACCGTCTCCAACCGAGGCACATCAACCTCTTCGCCCCCACTTCTAATACTCGCCTGTTTCTGTTTTTGCTTCGGCCTCGCCCTCCAGTCTGTGGTTCAGTTAGCATAATGGATAAGCCGGGTCCGGTCGGTTAGCGTGTTTTTTCTTTTCTTTTCTTTTTCCTGTGGGGAGCAAAGTAGCAAACATCCAATCCAGAATCCACCACAGGGGCTCCTAGAACTAGTCCGCATTTCTACCAGGGAGCTTGACTCTGCCACTACTATGTTGGGCTTGTACCGAGATCTCACTCGGTGGCAGATCCAACTGATCAAGCACCTGCCAGTAGTAGTACTCATTTATATTGGAGTGCTTAAAGGTGTTCTCTCAAGGAGGCCTTCATCAAGAACTAACAGCAGTCATCATTTTGACAAATAGCTTTGCTTGTTGCCTTTCAGTGCAACAGTTGCCATTATCATCTTATCTATCTATATAGATGTTTAACATCAACACTGTTTCGCAAGATTACTTTGCTCATATGTGTGTTTGTGGAATGGCAGCAAAACTCAGCGAACAAAAACAACACCTCCGGAAATTAGAATCAGATCTACAACAGGCCCTTTCCGGTGAGCACAACTGCACAAGCATTTCCTCATTTCCATTCCATGCGCTTTTCAATCGGGTTCATTTGTTTATGTAGTTATATAGTAAAATGTATCAATCATCCTTCTTCCTTTGGTATACATGGCAATGTCATGCTGCATTGGCTAATTATTTCCACCATTGTCTGTTTCCTTCTTCATTTCATTTTGTTCCTCTTATACATGCTAACGGTATCCTACTTGTGCCAATTTTCTGTTCTTTCTACTGCTTGGTTCCATACTAGCTTCCTGGTTTCTTTGTCAGTCTTAGCTCATGGAAGTTTTCTCCTCCGCAGTCCAAACAAGCAGAAGGTCAAACTACAAGCTCATGACTGAGTCAATTTCAAACACCACTGCAACAAACGAGCAGCTCAGACGCTTGGTTATGGACCGTAGGGCTACAAGAGATGAATGCAGGAATGCCATATCAAATCAACTCAAAGGTAACTGCAGTTACCGATTATACAGTCAAGTAGATATCTTTAGCACTATACGCTACAGTGTAGTTGTTTCAGGATTTATTATGGGGGCTTCTTTATATTGATGAAGCTCCTTTTTTATATATATTTATTAACGAAACCCTTCTTTTTCTTATTTACATCAATGGTCCCTTGTATCTGCTCTAAACTAAATACTCAATTACCAGTGCTTTATTCAGATTTCAAATTGCAAAAGCTCAGTTTGATGGGTTTTATTGATGTCTTATATACAATGAAACCATTTCTGATGCTTCTAAAAGTTCTAGGTTTACTTTGATGTAATATACACTATACCTCTGTTATTGTATACTTAATTCTTTTTCCCCTTTTTTGCACATTTTCCTAGGATACACATATTCTGAAACCTGTATGCCTTAGTAAATCTTGATTTGGTGGCAGATATTGAATCCCTTGAAGCTGAGAGTGACGCAGATGGGGATAAGAACCTAGAGAATGCCCTTATATGGTATGATAAGTTTCTTGGTTTTCGAGTTGTTGGAGGAGAAGGTAATGGAAATGTTAATGACATGGTTAATTAGTATGTTGGATTGATGCAATAGCATTTGACACATAGCTTTTTTTGCCAGGGGTGAAATTTGTGTTCAACAAAATCGATGTGCAAAGTCCTGACAAGGAGTATTCTTTTTGCTTGAAGCTCGTTGAAGAAAGATACATCTGTGAGTTGCAAGTTTCTTAGCTGAGCCATCTGATACTTGTTTTAGATGTCACATGGTTACATTTGTGCATAGATGTTGAAGTCCCTTTTTCCTTTCGATAACAGTAGTCCGGTGTGTTCCCTTTGTGGATGGCACTGAAGAATTGGTGAAGGATCTTAACTGCAACAATGATCTGTACAAATTTGTGAGGGTCGTGAGAAACAGGTTCCAGGCTGCTACAATCAGTGGTACTTCGTGCTACATATTCTCAGTACCTGTTCTATCTCATAGAAAAAATGTCTATACTCTATATTATGCAACTTCAATCATGACATAGGTTCCACGTTCCAGGCTCAGGAGTATTGGATATGGTTTGTGGTAGCAAATAACTCGTCATTATTATTTATTCAGAGTTATGGCTGTGCTTTTTGCAGGAAATCTGCTGTCAAGTTCCTTTTGCCCTGACGTATTATCCATCACATCTTCATCATTCTCAGCGTTATCACTGGATTCCAGAAGTGAAAATAGAAGTCGTACACAAGGTCAGTCAAAGAATCAGGAATTTCCACTCAAAGGGCTAGCAAAATCCTCCCCTCATACCATGCTAATCGTGAGTACATTCTACATTCACCCCTATGTATAGCTAGTCTGATATTGTTGTTCAGTTCGTAGAAAAGGTAAGGCAGTATTCAGTGAAGAATAAATCATTACATATATTTTTTGTAGGAACGCTGCTAAAGTTGCCATCCAACGGCTGGCCTCGTAATATAGCAAATTCATCTGTGGCTGGGCAAACTGAATAGCAGGCAACGGGATTTACACTTGATAGACGGGATTCTCCATCTCGACTTCCTATTTGCTCTGCCCAATAGCATTGGGCCACAGTGTACAGTAAAAGTTAAAGCACTTCTGAACCCCTCTGTTATTCACACTAGCAATGTTGTATAAGCGTGTTGTACTTGTACCTCAAATTTGATGTTTGTAACTTTGTGTTACCTATCATTCTAAATAATCATGGTAATGTATAAGCGTTTGAACCTTATAGGTGCTCTTACATGTTGCAATAGCGTACATATTTGGGAGGCAACAATGTCTGAATAATGTGCAAAAAAACTCGATTTTCCTTGACTAACTCGAGATCTTGCTGCTTTTACATCACTAATAGCAATGTACAACTCATGTTGGTTGCGGATTTGCAGCTCGCCACGGATTCTCTAGTAAAACAAAATTCTGGCTTACTTGAGACACAACACACACCCAACCCCACCCCACCCCCCCGGAGAGGTAGAAACAATCAAGTTAATTGCCATGTGTTAACCGTTGTGTAGAAACTAAATGAAAAATCTAGAGTAGCTTGATCCCACTGTAATTCTGATAGTATTGATCATCAGCACAATCAGCACAAACTACAAAGGTTTTGACATTTCAGGTGTGTAACACTCTGGTGTTAAGCATGCATAATCACTTGCATTCTTAAGCATAAGCATCTTTATGCATGACATTAATGAAAAGATTGATTTTCATTTCATGTATCATGCTTGATTATTCGAATTATGCATGCCTTTCACATGAATTGAATAAGTGGTATGAGTGTTTGGTGTTTGATGACCCCTAAGGTAACCTAGACATGATTAGGACACCAAATGAACCTAGGTTTATGTTCATGGTTTTGGCTAATTAAGCTTTGTTGTCATGGTTGACCAAGGTGGACCATTAAAGTAGTTTTGTTTGACTGAATTGAAAGTGGTAGCTAGAGTGCTTGCATGTGTGTGCACCCTAAATAAAGTTTGTATAGAATTTCATAAGGAAAAAAGTTTTAATTACCACTTTTCATGAAAATGCTTGGAAGGTGTTCAAAAATGTTGAAAAAGGGCAGATTTGGAGGCTGTTTTTCCATTTTAGGGAATTTTAAGGGGTATTTTCTTTGGATTTTTGTATTTCAAAATCTATGCAGAATCTGGCCAAACTTTGTATAGATGAAATGTTCTACTCTTCAAAAGCTACATTTCATCTATTTGGAGTTTTTGCTAATTCGGCCTAGTTCAAGAGTTATTAAGCAGCAAAGTTTGTTTTAAATTCATGAAAATAGCTTTTTGGTGACGGCTGTGTCCTGGCCGTCAGGGAAATGTCCGGCCACCGTCCATGTCGCCCAGCCCGCGCGCTCTGCGTGGCGCGCGTCCACCGGCGGTCCGGGGCGGCAGCGGCCGTTCGGACAGTGCTAAAACGCCGCGCCCGCTCCCTACTCGCTGTCCCCCCTTCATTTTCCCCTCTCTCTGCTCTTTCCCGCTCCGCGAGCTCGTCGTCGCCGCCGCCGTCCGCGCCGCCGTCGCCGAAGCCATCTTCGCCGCGCATTTTCCGCCCTGAGCCCGTCACCAGACTCGCCTCGACGTGCTCTAGCTCGTGCGCCGCCTATCAACCGTCCTCGTCGAGGGTAAGACCCCCAATCGAGGGCTTCTTCTCCGCGGCCGGTGAGCCCGTGACCGCCACCGCCGTGTCCCGGTCGATTCGGCCGACGATTCTTCTCTCTGTCTCGAGCTTTAGGTGCATCTCTTCAAGTAGCAGCTGTAGCCCTAGTTCATGAGGCCCGTGCGGGTCGGCCCTCGCCGGATTTCGACCGGCCGCCGACCGGGAAGCCGCCGTCCGCCCTGCGCACGTGGCCCAAGCCGCCTCGGCTTTGCTCCGACCGCGATTCGCCCCGCAATCGACGCGCGCCGTCCCCCTCATGCTATCCCTAGGGTCAGAGTGGCCGAAGAGCCTCGGCAACGGCCGGCGAGGCCGTGGCAACGTCGTCGACCTTCCCCTTCCCTGTGCAGGGACTCCATCTTGGAATAAGACAAAACCCAGGGTCCTTCGTGTATAACGGCCAGACATAGAGAATTACCTATTAGGGCTCGGTTATTTTCTAAAAACCTCAGGGTCCCCGGTGCAAAGTGTTTTTCCTTTTTCTTTTCCAGAAATGATTTCAGATTTCTGTTTGAACTTTGAAAATTCATAACTTGCTCATTTTTCATCCAAATGAGTTGGTTCGACTTGCAGTATTTTTCTTATGAGATGATCTATGCATGAAAAATATGAAATATAGAATTTGTGATACTTTTCTGTATAGCTTTATTTATCTCTATTAATTGCTTTTATCTTAGGAAATGCATAAGTAATTCTCTGTTGCTCAGAAAAATATGAGACCAAGTTTGTTAGTCTTCTTATGTCATGCTCTATCTGTGAAAAATGTTATGAGGTTATGTCATGTGGAAAGTTTGATCTGTCTGGTTATGGTGCATATTTTTATGTGATGATAAATAATTCATAATAAATAATATATAAGGAATTTGTGCATGAAACTTTTTGAAGAATATTTTTATGTCAATCTAAAGCTAATGATATTCTGAGATCTGTTGTTTGACATACTTTTATGTACAAAGTATTTTATGCCCCTGAAATTGTGCTGCCTTGTCATTTTTGTGTAGGATAAAGTACTTACTTTTTTGACTTGAAATTTTTATGGTAGTCTTTATTTGGTATGATTAAGCTCCTGTAATTTTTACAGAATTTTCTGAGTAGTCTATCGTCATGTTGTAGTTATACCCTGATTTCTTTTAATTATAAATAATGCTTTAGAGTTATCATTTCATGTGTGTAAAAATGCTTTTTATGCTATTTATGATATGTGTGATCTGCTATTGGTTGTGGTTCAGTAGAGTATAGTGTGCAAAATAATGGTTGTTTATAATTTCTTATAGTGTGCGGGTAAATTTTAATGCGAGGCTTGTTTGAAAAGTTGTCGGTAGAAGAGAATGCAGATGACATATGCTTATCTCATATGTTTTGAAATCATATCATTCATCTTAGCTGAGCATTCATTCACCATCACCATCAGCATTGTATTTATATGTATGCACGGTACTCATACGCACTATGCATCATACAGGATCGTCAGAGCTCGAAACGGTAGTTCCCGGAGCACAAGCAGAGGAAGGCCAGCAGGAAGCTTTGGTTCGGGAAGCAGCAGCAAAAGAGGATCCCGAAGCTGATCTTCCGGAGTGTCCCGACCACCAGCCAAGCTCTTTCCTGAAAGGCAAGCCCCGGAGCATTCTCCCTGTGGTTTGCAAAATATCTAACTTGAGTCCTTTACTTGTTTGATGCATTAAGTTATAGGCGTTGTTTTATACTGTTGCTGCATTACTTATATGCCTTGCCACTGTTTATACTTCAACCCTGTTAGGTTTAGGTACGAATATATGCTTAGCCCTGCTTAACTAGATCGGTAGAAGTCGGGTGATTTCCTGTCATCCGTGAGTTATAGGTGGTGACTTGAAATGGTTGAATACATTGTTATCTTGGATAACCATGTGGACATAATAAATCGAGACCGGGCGGGATTGGTGTTGAGACTGAACTGGAGGTTCGATGTGGTTATCCCGTCTGTGTCGAACTAGGACCCCGTCCATTGTACGTCCTCAAGTCATATTGAATTTATGCCTCACATTTAGCTGGAAGGATAAGTCGTTCCGACCGCGGAGCCTAATTTTGATTTGGGCCGGGAGTCGACCTGCTGTATGCATCGTATTGGTGAAGACGGGGGACCACAGGTTACGCGGAGAGTAAGTCCGAGGTCAGGGTCGCCCTGAATAAGGCAGCCGGGCGGTTCCTGGATATGATGGTACCTGTTGATCCCGCGCTTTTCCTGAATTGAATGTCGGTGATTTGTAGCTCACCTTAGCGGGTGAGTGTGGTTTGTGTGAGGAATACCCGCCAGCTGGTTAGTAATCGATTATAATCGCCATCGTTCCTGGACAGTGAACACTTGACTTGAGCAGCGGCATCGTAGTAAGAACTTGAACCAGAGATGAGATGGGTGAGCTGTTGAGATTGAAGATACTCAACCTGAAATGGTTACTTTCTTATTGAATAATTATTACCATGCTTGTTTAGTACAGGTGCTAATGTAGCAGGATAAGGTTAATTAGATTAAAATACATTGCTAGAAGGTTCTTATTAATTATTTCTTAATACAAGCTTTTCCGTAATTAAATGAGTCAGCTATCCTACTTATACAGCCTTGCATACTCCTTGGAGTCACTTTATTTTAGTTTATGACGGGTAAGTCTAGCTGAGTACATCCTCGTACTCAGGGTTTTATTTCCCTTGTTTTTGCAGATGGTGAGATGTTTTATGGCTATTGTCAGAACTGCTTCTATCCCGCTTTGGGAGATGACTAGACCTTGGGCATGGTCGCTCTTCTCTACTTGATGCTTTTGCTGGATGTTGACAAAGGGACTGGCACTGTATTTGAACTAAGTGCGTGTGTGGATTTGAACTAAATTGCTTCCGATTATTTTGAAATTTGAACTTGGGTTGTAATATCTTTATTCGTACTCCGATGATTTAAACTATGTGCGAACTATGTACTTGTGAATGGGAACGCTAAACTATTACGATCTTGGTCGTGCCGGAAAAGTTTGAAATCCTTCGAGATTTCGGTATGACTACCGGGTTTATTAGGTCTCAATCATGTAGTTTGCCACGCTAATGGTGAATTATGTGCTTGTACTCTAATAAATTGGTCGGTTCTATCACAGCTGGCATCGGAGTAGGTTTAGCATGTTACTGTTCACAAGTATTTAAATAAAAGAGTTTTTGGTTTGCGAAAAAGTATTTACAAAAAATATAGGTGTATGTGGGTGTTTAAATCTATGGTTTTGAAAACTAGAGTGTGCCAGTGGTCATATCCTTTATGCCCAATAGGATTCAGTTGGCTTAGTTAAGTACTGACTTGGGGGAATTGCATCATATTTGTTATTTTGCCGTTGCCCATACAATGACAGATTCGTATGGGTGCCATTCTTTTGAATGGTAATGTATAGATCAAATTGCCTCTACGCCCTGGTAAGTGTGAGTTGTGAGAGCATGATTAGATGCAATGCCAGTCTAGGGGAGTGCTTATTGATGCCGGATTATTCACATGTTGCACACATGTTTATATGAAGGTATCCCATGTTGGGACCGTCTTCTGACGGTGTCGTCTTCTGCGCGACTTGTTGGGGTAGTAAGTAATCGGTGTTTTCACCTTGTTCGGAAGGTGCATGAGTTTTTACATCGAATTGCATTCATATGGGATATGGGCTGAAATGAATTTTCTGCAGGTACACTAACCGCGCGAACGGTAGAACGAAGTAGTTACGTATAAATGAGAGAACGATGTATGCCACCGCATAGCGCGTTAGATTATTAGTTCGTGAGGACGTATGTAACGTGCATGCATCATGGTTAAAATTGCTCATTCATACATTCATGGTTCCTTCCCTTATAAATAATTTGTCTCATTTCTTTAAAATTATAACTTATGGGATATACAACTTTTGAACAGATGGCGAGAACCAAGCAGACTGCTCGCAAGTCCACTAGAGGAAGAGCACCCCGTGGTCCTTTGGCTGTCCGTGAGTCGGCACCAAGGGAGATGGACACTTTTCTTGAGGAGCACGCCATGCCTGGCCTTCTTTGGAGGATTCTCTCCAACACTGGGTACACGGTGGGCATGGAGCCTCACTACTACTGGGACAAGGATGATTTGGTGAACTATGGAGAGGCTCGTGTGGAGGTAGTAGTCCCACCTTTGGATGGTGACCTCCACTGGGTTGGGTGGCGCTGTTTTGGTGCGGGCAGGACTGCCAAGACAGGTGCCACGTTTGCAGCTTTTGACGTGGTGGAGCACCTGATGGAGGAGATACCTCACCAGCTTGCCGAGGTTTTTCCTGGAGTGTTCCCCATTGCTCACCGCTTTTCTAGGTGGCCACATGCTGAGGGAAACCCACTGGAGGCAGGTCCTGAGGAGGCGCAGGGTAGTAGCACGCTCGCCATGAGTGCTATGTTTGCAGTGATGAGGGCCTATGTCAACATGGAGACTAAGGCACTTCGTCTGAATGAGGAGTTCAAGGAGGCTCGAGCTGATGCACGCAAGGAGAAGCGTGAGTTGACACGTGAGCTTCAGCACTCCCGCGAGGAGGTCGCCCGTGTGTCTCAGCATCGAGACAAGGTTGTGCTGGAGAGCCAGAAGATGGCTCAGGCTAGGGATGAAGCCTGGTCCGAGTTCCATCGTCTTAGCATCCGCCAGCAGCAGGTGCTAGAGGACGTGGAGGAGGTTCGTGCTTACAATGCTAGTCTTCACGAGGAGGTGCACAGGAAGCAGGAGGAGATCCGTCAGCTGAGAGTAGCCTTAGTGGCAGCTAGGAGGGCTATGAACAGTGCTTCTAGTGAGAGTAGCAACAATGGAGAGTAGCCTTGCTGAGGATCGTTAGTCTCCAGTTGTTTTTTTGCGTTCCTGTCAGGTGGTCATGTAACCCTTTTCTCGCTATCGAGACTTTGATGTAATGGTGGAACATGGGTTTGATGTGGGGTATCCGTACAACTTTTAAAAGTCCAGTGTATGTATGTTGGCAAAATTATGGATGTTGTAAGACGCTTTGCGATGGTTCGCAGTAATATTATTAGTGATGTTGTGATGTGAAAAATTAGAATTATTGTGCCTCTATTTATTGTGCGAATTTATTTCCCTCGATAAATTCAGTTTGGCATGATTTTTACATTCACCTCTCATTGTGACAACATGCACCTGATACATACTTATTGCTGAAATATGCAGATGCCGGTTACACGTAGTGGTTCGGGTGCTAATGGCAATGGTGGATCTGAAGAGGGTGCCGATAACACTACACGTGGTGTGCCACCCCCACCTCTGACCAATGCGAAGCAGCTGTTTGCTCAGTTCTTGGGCAGCCAGCGCAATGTGGAGCAGCTTCTTCGCGAGAGCTTGGCCCGCGATGTTCGTTAGGGTCCTCAACAAAATCAATACAGTAGCTTCAAGGAGTTTCAGGACACTAAACCTCCTGTGTTTAAGGATGCTCCCGAGCCACTGGAAGCAGATGAATGGCTCAACACCATGGAGGATAAATTTCGTCTTCTAAAGTTGACAGAAGAGCTGAAAGCGGAGTATGCAGCCCATCAGCTTGAGGGACAAGCAGGGACGTGGTGGAAGCAACATCGCACCACCTTTTCGCAGGGTGTTCCTATTACTTGGGACCGCTTTGCACATGCTTTCCGGGGGAATTTCATTCCTCCCAGTCTGATGGCTATGAAGAAGACGGAGTTTCTGTCGCTCACTATGGGAACTCGCAATGTGAAGGAGTATCTGCATGCCTTCAATACTTTGAGTCGCTATGCTCCTGAGTTTGTCAACACTGATGAGAACAAGATAGCTAGTTTCAAGAGAGGCTTGAGTTCCAAGTTGATGAAGACCATGAGCACTTCTGCCCGTGTTACTTTTAATGATTTCTTGAATGATTGTATTATGCAAGAAAACAGTAACAATGTTCATGCTGCCGTCAAGAATCGCAAGAGGGCCCATGATGGAGGTGGTTCTTCTCAATCAAGAGCCCCAACTGCTTTTCGTACGCCGTTTCGTCCACCGATGTCTGGTGCGAGATTCAGGCCCCCGCAGCAGAAAAGGCATAATAATTATCCAGCTCAGAATCCGCAGAAGCAACACAGAGCATTCAAAGTTCCTGCTCCACAGGGGAAACCAGTACAGAGCAGCTTGATCGGTGCTAACAAGACACTTGTCAATGGACCTTGCTTCAACTGCAACCAGACAGGGCACTTTGCTTGTTATTGCCCTTTTCCCAAGAAGCAGCAGGGCCCATATCAAGCTCGTGTACACAACACCTCGATTGAGGAAATCCTGGCTGGTGAACCAGTGACTGCGGGTATGTTTTCTGTGAATCAAATCCCTGCCGCTGTTTTGTTTGATTCTGGATCATCGTATTCTTTCATGAGTCAAGCATTTGCACAGAAGCATGATCAAAAGATACTTGAATTGAGCATTGAATTCAAGGTTAGTTCAGCTGGGGCTGATATAACTACTAAGCAGATAGTTCAGGGTGCAACCCTAGACCTAGATAAGTGGAGGTTTTGGTTGAACTTGATAGTTCTACCTGGCTTAGGAGTGGATGTCATCGTGGGAATGAGTTGGATGAAATTCTGGGGTGCTGTGATCGATACAGGTAATAGGATGCTATCTATCAGAAATCCTCTTGGGGAGGGTACTTTTCAAGTGCCATTACCCCGAAAGTTTAAGCTAGAGAGTGTGTCCTATTCTACTCGTGTGACCCCTCTTCCCGAAATTTCTGTCGTGTGTGAGTTTCCGGATGTTTTTCCTAAAGAGCTTCCGGGTCTTCCACCCGATAGAGATGTTGAGTTTCGCATTGAGTTATTACCTGGCACCGCCCCAATTTCTAGGAGACCATATCGGATGCCGCCAAATGAATTGGCAGAGCTCAAAAATCAGTTGAAGGAATTGTTGGACAAGGGTCTTATTCGCCCTAGTATGTCGGAATGGGGCTGTCCTGCTATCTTTGTGAAGAAGAAGGACAAATCTCTACAGATGTGCGTGGATTATCGTCCACTCAATGCTGTCACCGTTAAGAACAAGTATCCGTTACCCCGTATTGACATTCTTTTTGACCAGTTGTCCAAGGCGAGAGTGTTTTCCAAGATTGATCTTAGGTCTGGTTACCATCAGATCAAGATTAGATCAGAAGATGTGCCTAAGACCGCTTTTTCTACCAGATATGGATTGTATGAGTATCTTGTTATGTCTTTTGGCTTAACAAATGCTCCTGCATACTTCATGTATCTGATGAATTCAGTCTTCATGCCAGAGTTAGACAAGTTTGTGGTGGTGTTTATTGACGACATCTTGGTGTACTCCGAAAATGAAGCAGATCATGCCGAGCATCTGAGGATTGTTTTAAAAAGGCTTAGGGAACATAAGCTGTATGCTAAGTTTAGCAAGAGTGAGTTTTGGATCAAGAAAGTTCAATTCCTTGGCCATGTCCTATCTGATGAGGGAATCTCAGCAGATCCGAGCAAAGTGCAAGAGGTTATGAACTGGGAAGCGCCGACTTCTGTGCATGAAGTTCGGAGTTTTCTTGGTCTAGCCGGATATTATCGTCGTTTCATTTTGGATTTCTCGAAGATTGCCAAACCTATGACAAATCTGTTGCAGAAAGAGAAGAAGTTTGTCTGGACAGAGGAGTGTGAAACAGCTTTCCGTACCTTACGGGAATTGTTGACCACTGCTCCTGTTCTTGCGCAACCAGATTTGGGGAAACCTTTTGATGTATATTGCGATGCATCAAAAATAGGCTTAGGATGTGTGCTTATGCAAGAAGGAAGAGTCATAGCTTATGCCTCACGTCAGTTAAAGAAGCATGAAGTGAATTATCCAACCCATGATTTGGAGCTAGCAGCTGTTGTGCATGCTCTAAAAATCTGGAGGCATTACTTGTTGGGTAACTTCTGTAAAGTCTATACTGATCACAAAAGTCTGAAGTATATCTTCACTCAACTCGAGTTGAACATGAGACAACATCGATGGATGGAGTTTATTAAGGACTTCAATATGGAGATCTTGTATCATCCAGGCAAGGCAAACGTAGTCGCAGATGCGTTGAGTCAAAAATCACATTGTCATGCTATTCAACCATTGTTAGCAGATGGTTTTAGCCTCATGCATCCTGTTGTGCTGCGTAACATCTAAATTAGTTGCTCGCTTGAAAGTAAGATCATCGAAGGTCAAAAAACTGACAAGGGTATAGATCATATCAAGAAGAAAATGTTAAAACAGCCGCTCAAGCATTTCAGAATGGATGAGAAGGGAATCTTATGGTTTGATGATCGTTTGGTCGTACCAAAAGATAGAGACCTCAGAAATCAAATCATGGATGAAGCTCACTTATCAAAGTTATCTATTCATCCTGGCGGTAGTAAAATGTTTCATGATCTGAAGGTTCGCTATTGGTGGACCAAAATAAGAAAGGAGATTGCAGCTTATGTCGCACGGTGTGACATCTGTTGTCGCATAAAGGCTGTTCATCTGAAGCCAGCTGGAATGCTTCAAGCGTTGCCGATTCCTGAATGGAAATGGGAAGATATCAGTATGGATTTCATTACCGGACTTCCCACCACTCAAAAAGGGCATGACTCTATTTGGGTAATCGTTGATCGACTTACCAAGAGTGCGCACTTTATTCCAGTTCGTACAGATTATCGACCGCCTCAATATGCTGATATTTACCTCAGAGAGATTATCCGTTTGCATGGAATTCCTAAGACAATTGTATCTGGTCGAGGGTCTCAGTTTACTATTCATTTCTGGGAACACTTGCAGAAGGATTTGGGGACAAAGCTGAATCATATTACAGCTTATCATCCTCAAACTTCGGGCCAAACAGAAAGGGTGAATCAAGTTCTTGAGGATCTTCTGAGAGCTTGTGTTTTATCATCCAAGGGTTCATGGGAGAAGTGGTTACCTTTGGCAGAATTCTCTTATAACAATAGTTACCAAGAGAGTATACAGATGGCTCCTTTTGAGGCATTGTATGGCCGAAAGTGTAGAACGCCTGTGAATTGGGTAGGACCTGGAGAAAGAAGATATTATGGTATTGACTTTGTTAAAGAAGCTGAAGAGCAGGTTTGAACAATTCAACAACACATAGCAGCTGCACAATCTCGACAGAAAAGTTATGCCGACAAGAGAAGAAGACCTCTAACTTTTAATGTTGGTGATTATGTATATCTGAAGGTCTCTCCTATGAAGAAAGTGCAACGTTTTGGTGTTAAAAGAAAACTAGCACCTTGTTATGTCGGTCCATATCAGATAGTGGAAAGGAAAGGATTGTGGGCCTATAAGCTCAAACTGCCTGAAGAGATGAGTGCAGTATTTCCTGTTTTCCATGTATCCCAACTCAAGAAATGTCTGCGTGTTCCAACCGAAGAGGCCGTTAAAGTGAAAGACATTAAGCTGAGCTCAGATTTAACTTATGAAGAGAAACCTATGAGACTCCTGGATGTCAAAGATAGAGTGACTAGAAATCGTGTGGTCAGGCAATATAAGGTTTCTTGGAGCAATCATGATGATAACGATGCCTCTTGGGAAACGGAGGACTATTTAAAAAAAGTATATCCCGATTTTCATAAAGAATGGTTAGTCTACTCAAATCTTGGGATGAGATTTCTTTAAGGGGGGAAGGGCTGTAACACTCTGGTGTTAAGCATGCATAATCACTTGCATTCTTAAGCATAAGCATCTTTATGCATGGCATTAATGAAAAGATTGATTTTCATTTCATGTATCATGCTTGATTATTCGAATTATGCATGCCTTTCACATGAATTGAATAAGTGGTATGAGTGTTTGGTGTTTGATGACCCCTAAGGTAACCTAGACATGATTAGGACACCAAATGAACCTAGGTTTATGTTTCATGATTTTGGCTAATTAAGCCTTGTTGTCATGGTTGACCAAGGTGGACCATTAAAGTAGTTTTGTTTGACTGAATTGAAAGTGGTAGCTAGATTGCTTGCATGTGTGTGAACCCTAAATAAAGTTTGTAGAGAATTTCATAAGGAACAAAAGTTTTAATTACCACTTTTCATGAAAATGCATGGAAGGTGTTCAAAAATGTTGAAAAAGGGCAGATTTGGAGGCTGTTTTTCTATTTTAGGGAATTTTAAGGGGTATTTTCTTTGGATTTTTGTATTTCAAAATCTATGCAGAATCTGGCCAAACTTTGTATAGATGAAATGTTCTACTCTTCAAATGCTACATTTCATCTATTTGGAGTTTTTGCTAATTTGGCCTAGTTCAAGAGTTATTAAGCAGCAAAGTTTGTTTTAAATTCATGAAAATAGCTTTTTGGTGACGGCTGTGTCCTGGCCGTCAGGGAAATGTCCGGCCACTGCCCATGTCGCCCAGCCCGCGCGCTCCGCGTGGCGTGCGTCCACCGGCGGTCCGGGGCGGCAGCGGCCGTTCGGACAGCGCTAAAACGCCGCGCCCGCTCCCTACTCGCTGTCCCCCCTTCATTTTCCCCTCTCTCTGCTCTTTCCCATCAGCGGCCGTTCGGACAGCGCTAAAATACCATCAGCATTGTATTTATATGTATGCACGGTACTCATACGCACTATGCATCATACAGGATCGTCAGATTTCGAAACGGTAGTTCCCGGAGCACAAGCAGAGGAAGGCCAGCAGGAAGCTTTGGTTCGGAAAGCAGCAGCAGAAGAGGATCCCGAAGCTGATCTTTCGGAGTGTCCCGACCACCAGCCAAGCTCTTTCCTGAAAGGCAAGCCCCGGAGCATTCTCCCTGTGGTTTGCAAAATATCTAACTTGAGTCCTTTACTTGTTTGATGCATTAAGTTATAGGCGTTGTTTTATACCGTTGCTGCATTACTTATATGCCTTGCCACTGTTTATACTTCAACCCTGTTAGGTTCAGGTACGAATATATGCTTAGCCCTGCTTAACTAGATCGGTAGAAGTCTGGTGATTTCCTGTCATCCGCGAGTTATAGGTGGTGACTTAGAATGGTTGAATACATTGTTATCTTGGATAACCATGTGGACATAATAAATCGAGACCGGGCGGGATTGGTGTTGAGACTGAACTAGAGGTTCGATGTGGTTATCCCGTCTGTGTCGAACTAGGACCCCGTCCGTTGTACGTCCTCAAGTCATATTGAATTTATGCCTCACATTTAGCTGGAAGGATAAGTCGTTTCGACCGCGGAGCCTAATTTTGATTTGGGCCGGGAGTCGACCTGCTGTACGCATCGTATTGGTGAAGATGGGGGACCACAGGTTACGCGGAGAGTAAGTCCGAGGTCAGGGTCGCCCTGAATAAGGCAGCCGGGCGGTTCCTGGATATGATGGTACCTGTTGATCCCGCGCTTTTCCTGAATTGAATGTCGGTGATCTGTAGCTCACCTTAGCGGGTGAGTGTGGTTTGTGTGAGGAATACCCGCCAGCTGTTTAGTAATCGATTATAATCGTCATCGTTCCTGGACAGTGAACACTTGACTTGAGCAGCGGCATCGTAGTAAGAACTTGAACCAGAGATGACATGGGTGAGCTGTTGAGATTGAAGATACTCAACCGAAAATGGTTACTTTCTTGTTGAATAATTATTACCATGCTTGTTTAGTACAGGTGCTAATGTAGCAGGATAAGGTTAATCAGATTAAAATACATTGCTAGAAGGTTCTTATTAATTGTTTCTTAATATAAGCTTTTCCGCAATTAAATGAGTCAGCTATCCTACTTATACAGCCTTGCATACTCCTTGGAGTCACTTTATTTTAGTTTATGACGGGTAAGTCTAGCTGAGTACATCCTCGTACTCAGGGTTTTATTTTCCATGTTTTTGCAGAACTGGTGAGATGTTTTATGGCTATTGTCAGAACTGCTTCTATCCCGCTTTGAGAGATGACTAGACCTTGGGCATGGTCGCTCTTCTCTACTTGATGCTTTTGCTGGATGTTGACTAAGGGACTGGCACTGTATTTGAACTAAGTACGTGTGTGGATTTGAACTAAATTGCTTCCGCTTATTTTGAAATTTGAACTTGGGTTGTAATAACTTTATTCGTACTCCGATGATTTAAACTATGTGCGAACTATGTACTTGTGAATAGGAACGCTAAACTATTACGATCTTGATCGTGCCGGAAAAGTTTGAAATCCTTCGAGATTTCGGTATGACTACCGGGTTTATTAGGTCTCAATCATGTAGTTTGCCGCGCTAATGGTGAATTATGTGCTTGTGCTCTAATAAATTGGTCGGTTCTGTCACAAGGTGCCAGCATTAGATGGTTTTGTAGTTAGGGGGGGGCAAAATTAGACCAACCTAAAAGTTAAGGGGCCAAAAGTGAACTTAATCTTTTTTTTAGTTAAAGGTAAAACAACCTGTTTCATCAAGGTACATTGAGAATCTGTCTATAAAACGGTAAATCTAAGGATAACAGGATATCATCACTCCACAGTCATAACAAGAACCAAGTAGCAAAGAGAGAGACATTTGGATCCAAATATCCAGCTGCTTTAGCTAAACACCAACAAAATAACCATCCTAGACAGTTGAAGAAGAAAACTGGGCAAGCATTCTTATTGGATAGTAACAGCATATGGATGTAACATCAGTGGTAGCAGTGTCAGTCAGTCCTCCCACCCCTTGAGGAGTTGGTTTTCTTGTCCTCTAATTAGTAGCTCTTTTTAATACAAGAGGCAGT
Source organism: Bothriochloa decipiens (assembly GCA_023333625.1). Lineage (NCBI taxonomy): Eukaryota > Viridiplantae > Streptophyta > Magnoliopsida > Poales > Poaceae > Bothriochloa > Bothriochloa decipiens. The sequence continues at coordinate 280,619 of CM041632.1, forward strand.
GCTCAAGAATACAATGACCAAACACCTCACGTTCTCCTCCAAGGAAAACAAAAAGGGCTACATTTGTAACCAATAGAAGATCATGCAATCACCGATGTCTCAATTCCGGCTTTGCTCGAATTCCTCACATCTTCATCCTTCTCAGCTTCTTCCCACAGCTCAGGCAGTGCTTCCTTTATGTTGTGGAGGCTTTCCAAGGCATGGCCAGCACCTTTTTTCCGCTCAGATGTTCCAACCTGGTTGGCACATTCATTCATCAGTCACCTTTGTCTTAACATTTTTTTTGCCACAATACAAAATTCTCTAGCATGAAATACAAGGGAGATTGCTGCGGTTTGCTTACCAGGACAGTACGCATTCCAATTTGCTTTGCAGCTTCGATGTTCCTGAAGCTGTCATCAAACAATATCTGGAAGGTGTTTGTGTTCAGCAAGCAAGAAAAATCATTCACCAGTACACCATAGCAATGTTAACATACACGGGAGGTATGCATGACATGTCAAGCCTGACAATGATGAGCAGGTAGGTGCTTACAGTTGTCTGTGGATTGATGGAAGCGACCTTGAGAACCTGCAGCATTGCCTCCCTTGAGGGTTTGCACAGGATAGGTGATTTTGGTAGCTCCACTCCAGGCTGTGGGTGAGCCAGATGCTTCATTATATCAAAGATTTGATGTTCCTCAGCTGGGACAGGAGGAGATGTCGGGTTCAGTGTCTCAAAGCACACGACTCCTTCAAAGCAATCCTCAATCCCAAGCCTCTTCAGGGCCCTTGAAGCATGGGCTCTGTCACCGTTTGTGAACACCTGTAGAAATAGAATTACACAAAAGCCAAAGCCAATATGAATAAGCACTTGTTTTGCTGTGGAAGAAATACAATCTGGAGTTGTTGCCATGGCACATACAAGTTTGCGGATGGGTAAGCTCAGGAGGATGTTCCTAAGCACAGGATCAGGCTTGATTTTGTCATAAGACAACCTCCCATGAACAAAGCTGCACAGGAATTAAGCAGGAGTATTAGCCATTAGGGAACCTGAACTGCCCTGTTCCAAAATTACTGGACAAACTTTATCTGGAGAAGGAAATCAAATGTGGGCAGAGTCCAGTACCTGTGGTAGTCATCGTAATCAAACTGGTACCCAACAGCCTAGTATTAACAGAACAAACAAGATAGCAAGAGGCAAGGTTTATTAATATTAGGGCCAGTAAGTGACAGGAAAGAAGCAGAAGCGAAAACAATGAGATGGTTTTATTGTGGGATTGAAGAGCACAGACCCTCAAGCCAGCCATGGTGGTTCCATACTGCTTGTAGAGGAGGACGCATAGCTCCAAGCTTATGGACTCCTCAACGCCGAGCTTGTGCACCATATAATCTGAAGAGCACAGTCTCGTCAGCATACAACAGCCCCTCCTCCCCCTTGCAACAAGGAGGACATGGACTGTGATAACTAATACTAGTAGGAAGGGCTACCTTGGATGTTCTTCATGATATCGGCAGCAATGCCGGAGTTGAACGGGTATAGCGTGTCATCAAGGTCTAGTAGATAATAAGACAAGTAAAAATTATTGAGTGATTTGTGTTTGTGCGATTGATTGCTGAGCATGAGCATGTAAAGAGGAGACAGTATACTATGTACAGTACATACCGAAGAGGAGGCAGTCGCACTCGCACTTGAGGCTCTGCTGGTCCTTGCTGTACTTGCCGTCGAGCTCCATTTCGATCCCGTGCTGCGGAACGACAAGAAACCAATGTTTTAGGCACTCCGTTCCGCAATAGCAATGGTTATCTTTTGGGTTGGTGGGGAAGCTGTGGAACTGGAACGCTGCGATCTGGATCTAATAAGCAAACAAGATCCCCCAAGGAATTGAAGTAATGGCACAATAATTATTGAAAGGAGAGATGTTTGGGGGGCGAAGAAGGGGACGAGAAGAGATTGGCGAATGTTTGTTTCCATTACCAGATTTAGTTTCCGCGGCTGCGGCGGCGGAAGGGGAAGCAACAGCAACGACGACGACGAGGAGGGACCTCAGCCTCACTTTGCTGGCCTGACCTGAACTGCAGCTGCAGGGATTCAATCCTAGGAGACTAGATAAGATGAACTGGCCGGGTGAGGATTGGAGGCAACGGCAGGGGAGGAGGGGGGAGGAAGCGAGGGAGAGCTCATCAGTTTTTTTTATAGGCAAATCTGCTTGCTTTGATTCGATTTTGTTTTGAAACCCAATCCATTCCCAGTGTGAATGAATATATGGATCACATGATGGTCGGTGGGGGTTCCTTTGGCCATTTGTTGAGTCTTCACTTCACTTTTTGTCAACGCACGAGTACGTACGTGTTGATTTTGATTGAAAAATATGCGTCGGTGCCTCCGTTGACGCCGCGTGTAGCGCTGGAATCGAGCCACCGCAACACATCATCCTTGTTCCTTGCTGGGGACTTTTCCCCTCAATTTACACGTACTACAAGCTGCCTTGCTGCCTGCCTTGGTGTGCCTACCAACAAGTTCAACGCTAGAGCAGCTCCAAGCAGGCCAGCCTTGGTGTGTCATCAGCATCAGATTCTGCATGTCAACAACTGCTGTTTTTCTTCTACACATGAAAAAGGAAGGAAACACTAAACACAGCATCTGATTCTACCGCGCCTATTGCACCACATATTTCTTCCTAGAAACATCAAGGGGGAGCGAGATAGAATCACTGCAAAGGTTACAGGTCTCGATGCATAAACTCTTACAGCTCAAAAAGAATCAAGGCTTCAGCTTGAAGGGATCATCAGTCATCAACACATACAAAGAGCCAACCTCCACACAAGTCAAGTATTCAAGTATAACTGGCATTGTACAAGTAGTTATTTTGTGATGAAACTGGTACAGGTAAGGCATCGTCAGAACACTACTTGTTGTTTTTCTTTCCCTAGTTGATTGATGAGTTACAGTCCAACTGGTTATGTCACTTACAGTTTAGTTCCTCTGTCTTTTACACACATACAGTAATAAATATAAACAACAAAAAGATTCAATGAATTACCAGGCCTCACAATATACAAAAATCACTCTAAACAAGCATCTCTGTATAGCTACAACATCTTGTTTGCCTCCGATCTTGTCTCCTCCAGGCCTGCTCTGCTCCTCACCGGATGTGACTTCTTGAGAATGACCACAGCCCAATATCACGCACAGGAGTCTGAATGCATTACATTTCTATTAGAGTTACTATCACCAGAGCCCAATATCACAACTCCCATTAATCCATTCGCAACCTTACGAATTATTGCCTACCTGTGTTTTAACTGATGGAAATATGTTCCAGAACCGCAGAGTTTCGTCGCCTGCTCCGGTTACTATGGTCTGCAAATTACATCTCACCATCTTAGCTGCCATCCCCGACGAGGTAGATACTAGTTTCTGGGTACAATGCACAAATTAACTGCATTCTGGTTTACCTGTCCATCAGGCGACGACGCAAGGTAAAGCACACGCATCGTATGTCCGGTTAGAGTTGCAACCTGTTTTCCCCCAAAATAACCCAATGGTCAGTGACATTAGACTCAAAAGATATTGGCCTCTGGTAAACTGTATAATACAAATGATATCACTACAAACACTGTTTATTAAGAAGCACATAACCTGTGGACGGTGCACAGCAAGTGGTTTTCATTGCCCAGTCTACATTTCTATTGTGTTTTCAGCTGCTCGGAAGTCAATGTCTCAGCCCACAGAAACAAAATTACATTACATATTTGGCATGGTTCCAAGACGAATCTAATTAATAACTTGCATAGGGAGTCACGCCATGGAGGGCTAATGATGCCTCATATCAGAAGGGCACAATTATATAACAATGTTCTTACTGATCAACTGATGTGGAACTGAGCATGCTATGTATGGTATTATACAGCAAATGGATGCAGGAGATTTTCATTGCTTGCTTTAAGTTTCACTGCTGTTTTAAGCATTCCTTCATTTAATGTATCATCCCATAGAAAGAAATTATTATATTTCAGAAGCAAGCCGAGAAAGACTGTGTTGTACAGGTTGGAAGCCATTCTATAATTGAATCCTAAAGGATGCAGGTGATGCTAAGTAGTAGTTAGACCCACAAAATATAAGCTCACCTTTGACATGGATGGATATTTCCAGACCATGATTTGATTTTGGGAATATCCATGTGTGCTCACGAGTTCATTCACATTTTTACACCAGGCAAGGTTGCAAACCTGCAACAGAAAGCAAAAGATGAGGATATCAGCGCTGCAGCATCAACACACAGCAGAGGCATCAATAGTGGTCAGAACTACTACTTGCCTGGCTGCCTGTGTCAATTGAGTTGAGAACATTTCCATTAGCCGTGTTCCAAAACCTGATGCATCTATCAGCTGTTCCACCTCCTGACGCCAGGAGTCCTTGCTGATGTGGTGACCACGCTATTGCTTTAACAGCGGCTGTATGTTGTGTCAACCGCAACACTGGCTGCTGCGATCGCTGGTTCCACACTAATAACTGGTTGTCATTTCCACCGGACGCAAGCTCGCGGTCGTCATGCGACCATTTGAGTCCACAAACCTGACAATTATGTTCACACAGAGGTCTGAGATCAAACACCCTCAGACAAGATGCATTTTTATTTTGCACAGTGATTGAAATATTTGCCAGGAGGCTATTTATGTCATGAAGATCTCACCTCTGATCTATGACCACAAAACTTGCTGATATAGTCGCTGGGGACACGGATGTCATGCTGCAATATGTTTTTGTCCCTGCTACCTGAGGACAAGATGCATGAGCTCCATGCTAATACCCCAGTCCGTGTCTGATGACCTCCCATATTTCTAATCCGTTTACAGCGAGAACTGTCCCAAATCTGTTGAGGTATGAGAGTTGGTACTAGGTTTGTAAACTGACTGCCACTGCAGTAGCGGCATGGTAATGGAGAAAGCAAAGCAAGGCAAACCTGGACATCTCCAAGGCCGGTGCCAATGGAAAGATAAGAGCCTTCCCGTGACCAGTGCACGGCGCAGACGCTGTCGTTGGGCCCCAAATCGCAGAGCCTGGTGACCTGGATGTGGTTTGGTTGATTTGATTAGGGGTGGTGTGGTGGCATCCAATCCAAATCCAAATCCAAATGTTGTTTGTATATACAGTAGCTGTGAGAAGACAATAGGTACCTTGCTATTGGACGCGGACCAGAGGTAGACGCAGGTGCCGAGGCCAACGGCGAGCACGTTCTGCGAGGACCAGTCGACGAGGTTGAGGTAGAAGTCGTCCTGCAGGGAGGGCGCGTCGAGGACCTGCGGTATTGATCTGATGAGTTGCCCGGCCTGCTGCCCACGAGGTGTTTGTGGGATTGCCAAGGAGGAAATGAATACCTTATGCGGCGTCTTGGGGACCTTCCTGGGTGGCTTCTGCGGCGACAGCGCGTCTCCTGATCCCGCGGTGCAGTCATGGTGCGAAGCGGCGGCAGCCTTGGCGAAGGGGGAGTTGGGCGCGGAGTGGTCTTTCTTGAAGCGGAAGAGGTTGGTGTTGGGCGAGGCGGCGGATGCTGCCGCTGTGGAGGCGGGCTTGGGCGAATCGGCGCCGAAGAGCTCGGCCCGGAGGAGGCGTGAGTAGGGCGTGTCGCCCTTGGCCGGGGAGAGAGGGGAGTCGAGGAGCGCGAAGTTGTGGAGGCGGGAGGAGGAGCGGCAGGGGATGAAGCGGTCGCTGTAGGTGGTCTTGGACGGGGAGGGCGTCTTGGGAGGGTCGGCGAGGCGGCGAGAGGGGGACGGCGTGGAGGGCCCCGCCCCCAGCCCCAGCCCCACGGGGTCGAGGCGGAGCGCCGCGGCCATGGCCGGTGGCACGTTGAGGCGCGGCTTGGCGTCCGAGGACGGCGCTGCGAGCGCCATGGTGGATGGTTTCCTCCGCCGCCGCGTGGCCTCCTCCCTCCTTGGATCTCTCGATCCCGATCTCGATCTCGATCTCGACCTCGATCGAGGGGAGGGGAGGGGAAGGGAAGGGAAGAGAAGGCGGTGGGAAAGGAGGAGGACTAGTGATGTGATGACTCTGACTGGAGCGCAGGCAGGCAAGGCAACAACGGTCACTAGTCCCCTTTGTCGGTTGGTGGACTAGCCGTTGGATAGATCATGGGCCAATCCGCTGCTCGCCGGGGCCCAAGGCCCATCCTACTTGCTTCTCTGCTCTATTCCAGTTTCGCATGGGCCGAATCCAATGTTTATTGGGTTTGGGCTTTTATATAGTGGGAAATGGTCCCTTTCATCAACACCCCTAAATTATTGCCGTCGTCCGATTACCCCTCGTTTGCAAAACCAGCTTTTCTTGTGTATCAAAAAAAAAAAAAAACGGAACTGGCTTTTCTATATAATCCCCTTAACTTTCAACCGTTCGCTTTTTTCGCCCTATATAAACGGGTTTGATGGTGTTTTTATTGATTTGGCGTCACCTCAGAGGGGATAACCCAAACAAGTTGAAAGTCCAACAAGGTAAATCAGACTAGAAATATTTTCAAGAATATCTATTAATTGATAAAAATAAAATTACCAAATATTACCCAAAATAAATTTACATAATGCCATCCTGTCTATGGACAACATGATCAAGAGACAACGGCAGCGGGATCCCTATGCAATTGTTCTTTGTTGCCAGAGTTGTGTGGGCTACTATAACCACATGCCTGGGGAGCAATACTATGCGTGTGGGATTGCAGCAATCTGTTGGTCCATTTGGAAAATGAGAAACATAGCTTGTTTTGCAGGGAAAAAAAGATTACATGGTCCAATTGAAATTATATGACATGCTGGAGCGTTAATGAAGTTTTGGGCAGGATTACTAGAGGAAGGCAACAAAGATGCTTGGAACGAAGGTGTCGATATGATGATCAAGATTGCGTGTGCGGCTGTGTTAGCTGAACAAGAGAAACACGCAGCTACGACCCGGACACTAGAGCCTCCGCAAGATGATGAGAATCACCAGAATCAAGATTGATGAAAGGAAGGGCGGATCACATCATTTTGGAAGTGGGGTGTTTTATGCTTTTGTAGCAGCTACTGTTGCTTTTTCACCATGCTTGGTGATAACAGAAGTGTTATTTTTGTCGGCCTTAGACTATCTCCATTGTCTTTTGCTTCCTGATACACTCTAAACTCTTGTTGTATTTTCGAGTCTTTTTGCAATGGAAATAGGGTATCGCCCTTGGTCGATTTTTTTTTTTACGGAGATCGCCACGTTATGTAGACAAATTACCGAGATTGCCACGTCATGTAGACAAAAAAATAGGGTATCGCCGTCTATGGAGATCGCCACGTCATGTAGACAAATTAGAAAATTAGAAATAAATAAAATAAGAAACAGAGAATCCGCAGGATTTCCGATTGCATAAAGGTTAGGTCAGATCTTGTTTAGCGGTCAAGTTTTCCAGGACTATAAATACAAGAGGCCATGTAACCTCTTATCTTTAGCAAAGTAATTAGGGTTAAACCTATTATCCAACTCTCAGGCTCTCTCTCCCTCTATCCACGTGTGTGCGCGCACGCCGTCGCCCCTGCTGCACGCCATCGCTGCCCCCGGGTCACCACCCAGGGCTGCCACGTTGGCTCGGCCTCTGATAAAATTTAATAGCTGTAATAATAATTAAATATGTTATAAACGAAGGCTTGGCATGTATGCACGACGACCAGCTTCACTGTATATACATATATATCCTTGGCTAGCTACTAGTACTTGCGATAGCTTGTGCGTGCGTGGCATCGACAGCATGTGACATGAGCAAACAAAAGCCTTGAACGAAAGCTAGCTAATGAACAGCATGGACGACACGACGAACGGCGCCGTGGTCGTCCTCTCCTCCATATCCATATGTCCAGCATGTGTATGTAGATATCGCCCATGCATTAGTAGGAAACGCCTGCAAATGCATGTGGGTTGACCCTTTGCGCTAGCTTTTAATTTGTGTTGTACTAGTCAGATTCCATGTATCATCAGTCAGTATACATGCAAGCATCGGTAAACCTTACTTAGATTCCATGTATCATCGGTCAGTATACATGCAAGCATCGGTAAACCTCTTGCAACAACTACACGATGCTCAAGCTAAGGGAAGGTATTTGTCCGCATATATGGTATTTGTTCCATGCTGCAGATGGAGTGGAGAGGAGAGAGAGAGGAACAATTGCAATCGGGATGACCTGGAGCTGACTTGCTGTCGCAGAGAGATCGAGGTGGATATGGATGGATCCAGATCCCGGTGCATGTCGAATGATTGGGTCAGCGCGCCGCCCATGCATGCTGCTGCTGATCATCATGCACTAGATCGATGCATGACCATGCGCATATGCATATGGACGACGACGACCCGGCCCGGCCCACACAACACAGCTCGCTCGATCGTCCGCAGGCAAGGTCAGGTCAACCCCTTGTCGTATCTCCTGGCTTCGTCTCAATTCCCATTAATTGCCTTTGGTCCTTTCCTTTGCCTTTTCTCGATCGCGATCCATGCATCATTACAGGCAGACAACAGCCAGCACATATATATGCATCTGCTAGCTTGCATTGCTAACCCAAAACCAAAAGGTCAACTCCTAATGCGACCAAAACATATTTTGTCAGGCGGGGAACGAAACTAGATCTACCGGCTGCATGCTTTTGCGCCGGCCGCTCAGATATATTATGATCGACGACATTATATTCACCGTGCGCGCGTGCAGTAGTTTCTCATTCTCAAAAGAAAATATCACTAGCTAGTACGCCTCTCTCTCTCTCTCTCTCTCTCTCTCTCTCTCTCTCTCTCTCTCTC
>CM041632.1:289404-325831 GCA_023333625.1 Bothriochloa decipiens
TCTCTCTCTCTCTCTCTCTCTCTCTCTCTCTCTCTCTCTCTCTCTCTGCACAGTAGTTATCCACACGTACGTACGCCGCTAGACAAGCATCGCAACTTCGCTCTCTTTAGGTAGGAAGATCGAGGGCCGGTATGCGTGGTTAGGTATCAGCGGCAGGTTCAACTCACTCTTTTGGTTACATTCAAGCAGTGTGGTGGTTTGCATATTAATTATATATTGGTCGCTTCATTCATTCATTTTATTCAGACGATACTATAGTATATAGTATGTAGTGGCTACAGACCGACCTGCCCTTATCCATGGGGCAACCCAAGCGATCTGCCCTACGCTACACCTAGCTAGCTAATCCCATCCTGCACGCGCCCATCTACTTTAGCTAATTTCTCTTTGTTACATTGGGTTATCACTTATTAGACATTAAATTAGGAGCAATCGTTCTTCGTTCCTTGCTGTCTCTTGGTAACATATTATTTTATATATATATATATATATATATATATAATCTTATTAAGTCAGAACACTTGTTTGATTTTGACTAAATTTGGTAGCAGTATTAGCTGCTAGCTCAATAATTAAAGGGCACGCTGCTTCAGATGACTTTCACTTGCACACCACTCCCCGATCCCCTGCTGTGTACACTGGTGATAACTTAAGCTAAGCTGCTAGCACGCACACTCGATCGCTCGAGGGTATATTGGGAAGGAATGAAATTAGCATCATGGATGTTGAAAAAGTTGCATTGTTATCGTTATATATATACACCCCTCCCTTGGAGCGGGTTGGCCTGGTGAGTCAAGTCACTGCCCCAGCCCCATGCTAACTAGCATATGCATTCCTTCTTTCATGCTAACACACACACACACACAGAGAGAGAGAGAGAGGCCAAGCAATGCTTCTTCTTTCATGCTAACTAGCATATGCATTGCTAGTAGTGTACTACCTCCCTCTCTCTCCCTCGCTCTCTTTGTGTAGGTAGCTACTAGCATAGCTAGACACTATAGGCAGGCAGGCATCCCGGTCAGCCTCAGCCATAGTAGCAGAAACCTTCTCAGGCAGGCAAATCGATCGGCGCTGGCATGGAGGAGGAGCTGCTTCTGGAAGGATCAGTCGCTGTGCCGCCGCTTGCTGAGAGCAATAAGTACTGCTGGCACAGCGGCAGCGATTTTGGGACGACGGAGGAGCTGATGATGATGAGTGACCTCGTCGACGATGAGGCGGCGGTGTCTTCGTCGCCGGTGCAGCAGCAGGAGCAAGAGGAGGAGGAGCCTCGTCGCCGGCGGGAGTCGATGCTCAACAAGCTCATCTCCACAGTCTACTCCGGACCCACCATCAGCGACATAGAGAGCGCGCTCTCTTTCACCGGCGGCGACCTGCAGGCGGCCGCCGTGGATGCTCGCAACTACAACTCTGCCGGCCCAGTGTACGTCGCCGTCGTCGTATGAATTTATATATATATATATATATAAATGAATGAATGGTATACAATGCAAACGTAGGGTTTTCTCCCCGGAGAAGGTGCTGAGCAAGATGGAGAACAAGTACACGGTCAAGATCAAGACGTGTGGGAACGGCCTTGCAGAGGATGGGTACAAATGGAGGAAATACGGCCAGAAATCCATCAAGAATAGCCCCAACCCAAGGTATGCATGTAATACGTAGAAATTAATTTAATTTGGCGATCTAGAGGAGATCGATTAATTAAAAAAAAAATCTTGATGAGGGGCGACGGTTGATGCATGCATGAATGAGCTAGCTAGCTAGGTCTAGGTATACTAGTCCGGCCAGTGATGAGCCAAAAAGGGCAGTGCTTGCTAGCTGTGCACTGGCCTACCTAGGTAGCAATGCAAGCTAGATAGCTTTCCCAGCTGAAATATATATATGTCCCAAGACAACAACATCTATCCGCTTGCATTGGTGTGCTAGCTTGCCAATGCAATGAATCGAGCCAACACCTAGCTACAAGTATATATCTGTCTGTCTGTCTACTTGTATCGCATGAGCATGTGCTAGCTTTGCCAATATAATGCAATTGAATTCAGACGTACTTGCATCCAAATTAAGGTAACAAGGTAGGTCTAGAAAATTGATCGTCGACATGAATCTGATTGCGTTCAGGAGCTACTACCGGTGCACGAACCCTCGGTGCAACGCCAAGAAGCAGGTGGAGCGATCGACGGAGGAGGCAGACACGCTCGTCGTCACCTACGAGGGCCTCCACCTGCACTACACCTACTCGCACTTCCTCCAGCCCCAGCCGCCGCCGCCGCCGCAGCCCAAAAAGCCCAAGCTCGGCGGCCCACCACCATCACAGTCCATCATCATGCTGGAGGACCTTGACGTCCCGGCCCAACAAGGCGTCACTACCGGCGCAGTGGACGCCGCCGCCATGGCTCCACCAGCAGCTCTGTGCTATCTGGATGATAATATGTTCCAGCAGTCTGCCTTTTTCGAGGAGGAGCTGCAACGGCAGCAGCAGCACATCACCGACGGAGGATTGCTGGAAGACATGGTGCCGCTCCTGGTCCGGCGGCCCTGCAGCAGCACGGGGGTCACCACCACCACAACAACCGGCAGCAGCACTACCTCGTCGCCGCCGCCACTGGCACCATCTCCCGACCTCTCAACGTCGTCCTCTGTCTCATGGAACCCCACATCGCCTTACATCGACATGGCCATTCTCTCCAACATTTTCTAGCTACTCTCTGTATGTCTATATATCTAGCTATATAAACACTTTACATAAATAGATTATTATATATTGTGCCTACTAGCTAGCTAGTGTCCATACGCCGTTCAACATCTCAACATGCACGCGCATCCTGATGTTGTTTAGTGATAATACGAGTATTTTGCGTCGTGTTTGTGTGGTAATGTACTGGTATGTATGTAGATGTAGTATATACTAGCAGCTGCCCTACCCAGTGTGTGTATATGTAGATCCATCCTCAGCTCAGGGGATTGTCTGTTAAATTGTTTGTGCTATCTTGTGAGAATGGGATCATTATATATATGTTATTATATATCTAAATAAATACTGTACCGTATAATCTAGAATTTGAAACATTCTTTTTATGTGCTGATGATTGGCCTGCCTCTTTACCAGCCCATCTTGGCCGAGCAACGCAATTTATATGGCCCATATCCGATCACACAAACACAGATAGAGCGACTGGGCACATTGGCCCAATCCATCACACGTAAAATTCTTGCTTGTGGTCCTTCGAACAATGGCATGATTGTGGTGGAGTTAGTAAATAATACTGGTTAATTCTAAAAAAAAGTAAACAATATTGTTGAAAGAGCCCGTAGTCTAGTGGTTATAAGAGCCTCAGCTGAATTTGCTATGTATCTAGATTAACTTATATCCACATATATAAATCTGTGTAAAAAAAACTAAAGCAACTTATAATTTAGAACGGGGATACCAATAATTATTTTAGTATCTTTTGTATTGCTCGGTCCATAACTTTTAGCTACATTTTTATTACAAAGGAATACAAAGTGTTGATGTACTTTATTTTTAGATGACATTTTAAAGAAAAACAAAGGCAAGATTTTATAGTGCAATAGGAATGAGCTCGTATTATAGGTTCAGACGATGAGCCAAGTTGATAATAATAGAAATATGCAAGCCATTGTTTACAAAAATAAAATGTACAAAACAAATGCAAAAGCAAGCATCTCACTATATCTTCAATAAAAGGGAATGTATTATCAGCTTTGGATTATTGCCAAGTACATTACGACTAAAAACGGTGGCACTGTTAACTTGTTACCCGACCACTCTTGGACCATCCCTTCTACTAATTAGTATATAACCTTAAATCTGGAGATGCAAGGTGACAACAATCTATCAAAGAAATAGATTGATCATCAATAATTTGATTAAGGAAGCCAACCAGGTTTTTAGAATGTTTTGTTAACCAACCAGCTTTAAGATAACTCGCAAGCCGGTTCATAGTCCACACAAGAATAGGGCATTCAGATGCTCACCCAAACCAACACATAATAGCTATCTCACGCGAGAATACAAACAAGACACATGGTAGCAAACAGGACACATGATAGCGAAGAAGACAAGGTTTTCTTTTAATGTTGAGTAAAACGAGCGCCTGTCAACATATAAGGTTTAGACTCCTTCCATCATTCTCTTACTTGAAATTGATAAATTAGAGTAAGAGAAACTCAACTGTCTCTACCCATGTGTAAAGACCACTTGGATGACTAGAGAGGGATAAATAGGCAACTAAAATTTCTATAAGACACAACACTAGCAAACTTTTTAGACATAAGGGTAAAAGCTAACAAGAGCCACCGCCCCCCCTCCCCCCCCCCCCGACCCCCCCCCCCCCCCACACACACACACAATAAAAGGTAGAGCAAAGCTACAAACTAGTAAGGCAAACATGCAAGCTCCTATAATTAAACAATTCTAATAGAGAAAGGTAAACAACGATGTAAATAGCAATCCTCCAAGGGAGACAAAGTAGACATAGTAATTTTTTTCTCGAGGTTAGGCTGCTTGCCGACAACCTACTCCCATTGAGGCGAGTCCAAGGATCACCACTCCTGTCATCCTTTTAAACCACATGGGCCAATCATCTTTTTTTTTGGCCTTGTTAACTCAGCCCCAAGTACAAAGGCTACTCCAGTACTTGGCATCCATGCCTACTCGGCATAACATCTCTGTTGCGGCTCAAATTCCATCTCCCTGACTCACCCTTTCCAATTTTGAAATAAATAAAATGGTTAGCCCATGTAAATTGTTGCTATCATTAGTTACGAAAGCCTAATTAAATTATATTACTGTTACTCACGGTAATTGAAGTGTGTCGCAGTTCCCTACAGGGTTCATATTGATCGGCCGGATATATTTGCGAATCTAGAGTTAGATAGTGTTACCTCGTAGAGTTGGGGCTGGTTCCCCTGGGCACAAAATACCGAAAACCGACCCGAATTTACCAAAATCGAAAAATTTGGTTCCATGTTCGGTTCTGATATCTCAGGTACCGAATTTTTGGTTTCGTACCTTGAGAAACCGAAAGAACTGAACTGTACTGAATTTACATATTAGGCCCAGTAACTAACAACCCAACAACATCCCACCTAAGCCATCCATGGTCCACTCATCCTCACAAACCCTAGCCACTCGCGCCACCCACCCGTCCCCACGCTGCGATGTCTCCCTTCCCGCTCGCAGCCCGTACCGCGCCATCAACCCTCGCGCTCGCGGTCTGAGTTCGGCGCGCCGCTGCTCCCTCGCCCCCCCGCGCTACTCCACCGCCCTCACCCCTGCTCCGCCGCCGCGCCATCGCCCCTCGCGCTCACGCTCTGCTCCTCGCCCCCCGAGCTGCGCAGCCGCCCCGCACCTACTCCGCCACTCCTCGTGTTCGCGCGGCCTCGCCCCTGCCTTGCTCCGCTGCCGCGCCGTCACCCCCTAGTGCTCGCGCTCTCGTGCGCGGCCTCGCCCGTCGGCCACTCGCTCGGTGGCGCCCCGTTGGCTCGCCGGCTCGGCCTCTCCCTCGCGTTCACTTCTGTCGATTCGGTTGTTTCGGTAAATACCAGAACCGAACCGAAAGTACCGATACCGATTTTGCTTGGTACCAAGATTTTCCAGAAACTGATCGGTACTGGCTGCGTGAGGAACCGAATTTGCCCAAATACCGAAGAACTTATGCAATGCATGATACTACTATATATTTCTAAGTACGCACGCACGCATGGAAACATATGGATCATCCATGCATCGTCCATGCATGGATATATATATATATATATATCATCCTATGCAATGCAGTCTCGTAGAAGCATGAGGGTTAAGGTCAAGTTTTATCGATTGACTTAGGTCGTAGATGGATGCATCGCATGGAGTTGGAGGTATAGCTATAGCAAGACGAAGTTGATGGATCGATCGATGAGGCAGGCAAATAATTGGAGGTCGGGAGGTGGCAAGCGGCCCGCCCGCCGGCCGGGCCATCATCCATCTCGTCGACCGGTCATCAACCGTGTCATGCAGCTGTTGAAGCTGAGAAAAATAACCGTCGCATGCATGGTGGACGGACGGCGTTTACGTGGACAGGACAGGACAGGACATTTCTGCACCATCTCCCAGCACCCGCTCGCATCAAAGTCTTGAGAGCCAATCGATCGATCAGGTTCATCGATCAACCATCAGAAGGGATGCGTAACCTACTAGTACTGGTACTGCTACTAGAACACTAGTGCTGCAGGTGCAGCTAGCGATATAGCTAGCTAGCTAGCTAGCTGTAGGCAGCAAGCAGCCAGGCCGCTCTGCTCTGCTCGGCCCACTGCACGGCGCGCGCGCGTGTGTCCGCTCGCTATTTGCGGTTACAGAACAACGTAGTACTGGGTAGTACTGGGTAACGAGCTAGCCAGCCTTTGCAGATACAACGAGCAGCTACTACTGCTAGGCCCATTACAGTATACAGTATAGGTGTAGCAGCTGGATGGGACGATCAATCCATTCGTACGTCGAGGTGGGTCAGATCGGACTCGCGCCGATGATGGCCGACACCGTGCACAGAAGAAGCCATCGAGCGAGGAGAGGAAAGGCACCGCCGGCCACTGGACATGGACACGGACACGGACACGGACGAGCGAGCTGAGGACGACACAGAAGTGCATGTATTTCTGCAGCACTTGAGTATGCCGCGCCTGCATCGGCCGGCCGCGCAGCGCGCGCGGCCCTATCTTCTCAAGCCTTATTAGCCTGCTGTTGGTAATTAATAGTGGCATACAAGCCCTACTAACTCAGGAGTTTTCACTTGAAAGGCACCGGTCGTGACTGTGCATGTGAGCGTGTGCTTATTAGCTGTATAGGACCGATCGAGTATCACAAGTGCTTGCTAGCTGTATATCTGTATCGATCGAGCTATATTCCCATGCATATGTAAATTTCCGATTCCGATCCTAGAGCAGATCGAGTAGTGTAGACTTGTGTCGTACGTCGTCGTTACTATATATATATATATATATATATATATAATCCCTGCAAACTCAAATGTCAAATTCTCCTAGCTAGCTCGAGGTGCTACATTCAGCTAGAGCTAGCCAGCCTAGCTTTCAACGAAAGTGCACTCATGCATGCATGCATGTATGGTCAGTTTTCAACTACTACATATACTCCACCAAATATTTAGGACGTGTTTTGGCAGAGTTCTAGTTTCTGTTATTAACAAGTATTGTTTGATACAACTTTGGGAAGCTCTGGTTATGGTTCCTCTGTGATGCACTATATATAGTAATAATTAAGTCGTTTTCTTCTCCTAACAAAATAACTAGGAATTGATGAAACCACTTTTTGTTTTCTTTTTTTGCTTCACCGGTTCTGGTTTCTCCATGAACTGTCGTGATAACAAGTTAGAGTCGTTTTGAGCCAAGCCAAACAGGGCCACAATGTACATCTGCTCTGGCTCTAGCTCATTTATTGGAGCATCTTTTTATGGCCGTGGTCAACTCATGTATAAAAATATTTGGTAAAATAGCTTCTCATAGTAGAAAAAAGGATGAAATGTACGTAGTGTCTTTATCTTCTTCCTCCCCCTTGTTCGTTTATTCCTTTGACAGCCTCCCTCTGGTCCTGTCTGCTTGGTTGCCTCCCCTCCAATCCACCTCACCTGGCCCACACTTGGACGTCTAAGTCCTGCACCTACCTCCACCACTACGTCTACGTGTTTCCCAACACAAAGGAGGGACAACTCGGGGAGGACCTTCCCGCTCGGACGGAGAAGCCAAGAGAAATAACTTTTGTAGCACCCACGGAGGCTTTCGGCTCTGGAATGCGTAAATCATGGATGGAACGTGCCATCTACCCGTAAGTGGGAGTTGGCTGAAAACTCCCGCTTAAACTCAACTTATTATCATCCATCAGTTGATTCTTTTGCATATATTAACCTCTCTGGCCGGTGAGAATGGTTGCGCTCTCTCTCTCTCTCTCTGGGACGTGGGTGATGAGATGGAATTAATAATTAATAATGAAACTAGAGCGAGGCCAAGAAATGGAACTACTATATATTATGGGGGGGGGGTATGTAGTACGGAGTATAGCGGTGAGTGAGCGCTGAGAGCGAGATAGTAAAAAAGACAAAAGAAAGCATCCAATCAAACTTCTTCTCAGTCGGAAGGAACAGCAAAACAAACAATAAATTAAGTTTCGGTTTATTTATTATTTTATTATATAAAATAATAAATAAAGATGGATGCATGCAACGTACGTGGTCGAGCGAGCGCGGCCGTTTCGGTTTTGCCGACGGATGGCCTCGATCCGGATCGGACACGGCCACGAGATCGTCCTCGGGCTCGCCTTGTTTCTTGCACGCTGCCTCCGATCAATAATTGCATGCCACATATGCATATATATAGTTGCAGTTTGAAAAGCGGCTTGTGAAGGAACGACATGTAATACTCTATTGGTCCTAATAAATTATAAATTATTTCAACTCTTTTGGAGAGTAAAAAAGATTAAATTTAACTAAATTTATACGAATATTTTTCATAGTATACATATCTGATGTCATAAATATTTATAATTTTTTCTATAATCTTAATCAAATCTAGAATGTTTGAATGAGTTATAATTTGGATGGAGGGAGTGTAATGATCGCCACCATGCATGCATAATAAACTTACAAGTATTATTACGCAAATTCTTTAGCCTTTGTAGTTCGTACTGCTATATTACATGCATTTAATTTTGAACAATGAAAGGTAGGCTAAGCTGCCGGCCAGAAAGACCTTTGGGCCTTCTTTAGTTTCTGAATTAGGGTCAAAATTTCTATAATATTTCGTTTGTATTTAGTAAAAATTGTCTAAACTTTGACTAATTAGACTTAAAATATTCGTCTCGCAAAGTACAACCAAACTGTATAATTAGATTTTAATTTCATTTATATTTAATACTTCATGTATGTACCGGTATTTTGATATGACGGAGAATTTTTTTTTACGCCGAACGTCGAATTTAAGAGCCTAATTTAAACGTCTAAACAATGCCCGACTCTTGGATGGGATTGGACGGCATGCAGCTGGCTGGTGGCCCACGTACGGCCCGGCCCACGCCACTGCAGACGTGACGGGTGCAGGCTTTATAATCCGTATATGCCCCACGCACCATAAACTGCACTGCGTTGCTTTTGGTTCTAGACCACAAACTGTAAATAGTACCAAACCACGTTAGTTGCAACAACAAGCTTGCAGTCGTAAGTAGTAGGGCTCCATCTTTGATCATTTCATGGGTGCTATACAAGTTACCGACCATATTATAAAACTCGACGTTTGAACAAATATAAGTTTTGAGGCACGTACATGTGGACGTACCAGGGAGGAACCCTGGCAAACATTTTTTTGGAGGAGCGCCATTTTTCAGTAAAAAACAGAGGAGTGTCGAAGCCCAGCTTAATTAATTATCCTGCTTAATAAAGTTAATTTAGGCTCACGCCATCTCTTCTTTCCTTTGATGTGAGTTGAAATTCAAAGGACAAAATGATGGATCCAAACGTGTGTACTATTGCAATACAGTTTGGAATATTCCATATTGCAAAATTACAAAAGCGGAGTAGCATAGGAACACGCATATATACAGTGTGTGTTTTTGCTCTTTTTCACCGTTACCGAGATATGGAAAGCAATTGGTACGTGTCTGGTAGTGGTGGAAAATCTTTAAAATCCGTGCGCGCGGAGATTCTGCCGAGGTTATTGGCAGTGGTCCGTCATGTGCTGCATGCTGACATTGCACGCAGGCACGTCGCACGCACCGATATGATCGTGAGGTCAATCATGGGATCCTGTGCCATCAATCAATATATTTATTTATTATATATATTGTACTACCCCTCCTGCACTGCGTGTTATTTCTGGTTGCTGCTCCGTTCTTGAATCTTGATCCGGCCTAGCTAGGCACCCACACGTTTCGTGTGCATGGTATTTGGGTTTTGTTTAGATTTTAGATTTTTTATTATATAAAAAGAAAATTTTTTATTATATTAAAATACTGATATATATATAAAATATTAAATATAAATAATTTCTTATCGTATTAAAATATCAGTATATATATAGAATACTAAATATAAATAAAATAAAAAACTAATTATACAGTTTTATTATACTTTACGAGACGAATATTTTAAACCTAATTAATCAATGTTTGAACAATTATTACTAAATAAAAACAATTATTCTAATATTTAATAGAATTTATTATATAAAATTGGTGTACCAACTTAGATATCTAAACGAGGCCTTGTTTTTCGTTTTTGGCAGGGGCCAGCAGGACACTGGTGCAAAGGTCGGTCAGGAGATATTGCGCGCGCACGGCAACGCAACGTGCCTCGATCGATCGCCGGCCGGCAGGTGCATGCGTTCGGTCTAATGATCAGGCAAGTAGTGGATCGATCGATCGTAACGATCTTATTAGATGATCAGGCATGTGACTGCGTACTCTCTCCGTTTTAAAATAGATATTATTATCACTTTTTAAGAGGTCAACGTTTTCAAACTGTCGTCAACTATATAGTAAAATATATAAATATTTATGTTAGATAATTAGCATCATCGAAAAGATCCTTAAGTCTAATTTTTTATTTAGAGATATAAATGTTACACGTATTTTGTATAAACCTAGTTAAAATTGAGAAAGTTTGACTGATATATTTTTCATAACGTCGTCTTTTTTGCGACGGAGGGAGCAGTCATTAGTGGACGATCGAGATACATATGAGAGTGACCAAATGATGAGATAGTACCATGTTAAGGTTGCACGTTACAATTACTATTAATAAGACGGATTGAATAGGTAGGATTCACTAGTACTTGTGAACGGATGATTGGCAGTGGCGTTGACCGGGCAGCGGGCTAAAAACTGGCTCTGTCTCGTCCAGGAACTAAGACAAGTCTGGCGCGCACGCATGGATCGTACTACGGGAAACGGGGGTTTTATCGAGTGCCGTAAACTTTTCCGAGTGGAAAAATATCGGGCACTCGGTAAAGAGTCTTTGCCGAGTGCCAGATCTTTGCCGAGTGCCAACGGTAAGACACTCGGCAAAGTCTGCTCTTTGCCGAGTGCCAACAGGAAGGCACTCGGCAAAGACCCCTTTATCGAGTGCTAAAATTCAGGCACTCGGCAAAGAGCTCTTTGCCGAGTGTCTTCCTGTTGGCGCTCGGTAAAGAGCAGACTTTGACGAGTGTCTTCCTGTTGGCACTCGATAAAGATATTTTTAATATTACATTTCGAGGCACTAAATGAACTCAAATAAAAAAAATTTTACTACAAAGTTGTATACTTTTTTAGGATCTATAAAGTTTATATTGGTCATTTTTTTCATTTAACAAATCGATAGTAATGTTGTTTATAAAACCTACATCTCACTGATAGTTTCATAAACTATTAGAGAAGATATATAAGAATTATGAACTATGTTAGAACCACCACATCGGATAAAAAAAGATCAAACAACTAAAACAAAGTTTATAGATTTTGATAATTTATGAAACGTTATAGTTCAAATTTTTTTCATTTGAGTTCATCTTGCCATGCTAAACCTACGCGTGAATTTCAAATTTTAAAATTTAAATTTCGTAAACGACCTCGGATGAAAAAATACCTAAAACAAAGTTTGTAGATCTCGAAAAGTTATAAAACTTTGTAGTTGACAACTTTTCCATTTGAGTTCATCTTGACATACTAAACCTACGTGTGAATGTCTTAAATTTGAAATTCAAATTTCGTAAAAGACCTCGAATGAAAAAACTTCCTAAACGAAAAGTGTAGATCTCGAAAAGTTATGAAATATTGTAGTTAACCACTTTTAGATTTGAATTCGTTTAGGCCCTCAAATAAGCTAATTATTCTTGGTTTAGTATAGGATATGAGGAAATAAAACTAGTTATAGACACATTTGACAGAGTAGTGCAGTGGTTAAGGCAGGAGACACGCGAGAGAGAGGTCACGAGTTCGAATCCCACCGAAGCGCGCGATTTTCGCGCGAAAAAAGGCCACGACTTGTTGGTGGGCCCCTCCTCGAATTTTAAATTTTTTTCCTATTATTTTTGGGTTTTTTTTCGGATTTTTAATTTCGCCGAGTGCTGGCCTTTGCCGAGTGTTCGACAAAGCCTTTGCCGAGTGCCCGAAAAAAGACACTCGGCAAAAACGACTTTGTCGACCAATTTGTTGCCGAGTGTTTTTTGTCGAGTGTTACTCTCGGCAAAGCATTTGCCGAGTGCTATTCGGCCTTTGCCGAGTGTCCGAGACACTCGGTAAAGAACCCGAATCCAATAGTGTCGGTCCACTAGCTACCTAGCTCTGCAGATGGATTGATCGAGGCCGGTGCGTAATAAGGGGATCGGACTACATACTACGTACAGGAGGTATAGTGTGTTTGCGTTTGTGTTTGTGTTTGTGCACATACGTATATGTTGGATGATATCACCGTCGTACGTACTTACGTGTTGGCGTCGTACGTACTTACGTGTTGGCTGTACGCACATGCATTGATGGGAGTTTGTTTAGTTTCCTCCTAGGGAAAGGGAAGCTGGCCTTCATGCTCACCAAAGGTGCAGTGGTTGCTCATCTCATCGGCATGCATGGCCCATGCATCGGATCGGATCCGAACCGATCCGGCCACCTGTGGCTTTGGTGACGGCGGCGATGGCTAACCGTTCGGCCCGTTGCACACAGTACTACAGTACATTGCACTTGATGTGTACTGCTGTGTAGTCACGTTATAGCTTCCCTTCTTCCCATTATTAGCTGCATGTTACCGGTGGATATATCGGATGCAGATGCATGGTCGTTGGTTTGTTTTACTCGATCGCATGTCTAATTCTAAAACCACCTGAACCAAAATTAATTAATGCATGAATCAAGCAGTTCTGGCAGGCCGGCCAGTGAAAGAAAAGATAATGGGGCCGCCAACCAAGCCACCCAGCCGAGCTAGCTAGCGGTATATATACATCACTAGTTGCTAGCTGCTACGCCCAACCAATGCAAATAAGCTGCTACCTAACTAGCTTCTTCGTTCCTTTCTGGCTCTTAGGCTGCTTTGTGTAGTCATGTATATATGCCAAGGCAAGCAACCCTCACCCTCTCAAAGTCCCAGCTGCATGCCGGCCGGCCGTGTCTTCATTCTTTCGATCCGCCGTCTTTCGTCCTCCATCCTTTGTTCGAAGTTCTTCATTCATTCATCACTTCTCCATGGATGGATCTGCTATATCCTTGTTGGGCTCTAGACCGCTATATATGCTTGCAAATCTGCAATATATATTGCTTCGAGCTACATGTGTATATCTATATAGCAGCTGGAGACGACGACGATACGTATGGAGAGGGGGAGAGAGAGAGAGAGAGTCAGTGCAGCCGGTGATTTCTGGCGTGGCATCATCAAGATTCACACACTGCTTGCAAATGCACGCATGCCTCCTGCCATTAGTAGCAGACTGTATTACTTGCTGCTGCATCATGCTTCGTATATGTATGTGTATGTGTGGGAATCTTGATGATGCTGCATTGGAGATCAAGGGCTATCCATCCATCTCAGACCAGCAATGCTTCTCAGAGCAGCCTCGTCATTTTTCCCTCCAGGTAATTTAACAATGTACTCTCAGTTAACTTTATTTGCATGCATCTATTGTATTCAGATCCATTCATGGTCAGGCCTGTCTTTCGCAGATACAGGGATGCTCTTGCCACTTATATATATAGTATATACCACTTTCTACTTCTTCTATTTTCTACATAATAGCTTTCGCTAGGCAACACGAGGCAGATCCCAGCGAGAGGGATCCCGATGGGCACGGTTGCGGATACAGGCACCCATTTACCGTGACCGCTCCCGGCCCCGGTACCTCGGCCCCGCTCGGGTGCCAGCCGAGCATGGGCTCGTCTTGATTAGCTTTTGCACCAGCTTGATAACATGATTCGGAATTTGGTTACTATGATTTTTTAGTGAAGCTTTTAACTGGTTGTTAGCAAATTAGTTAGCTAACCCTAGCTAATTTTTAGCATCAGCAAATAACTAGTCCGAGTAGACTCTAGGTCCAGATGGCCACTGATAGATCAAAATCTCTTGGAAAGCAAAATAGTACTTTGTCATGTTTTAACAAAAAAAAAAGTATTCTTAAAAACTTTCAAAAATGTTGTACGTTTTGATGTAGTTTGACACATAGTTTATATGCTTGTAACTAAATAAGATATTTCAAGTTTTCGAGATCTAACTAAATTTATACCAGCGGACATATTTTGGCTTTCACTGTTTGTCTTGTTTTGGCCGAACCCATGCAACCTTAGCTTTTGTTTCTTATTATTATTAGTGGGAAGATGCAATCTTCGTGTGTGTGGTTGGGCTGGCAGAGAGTGCGGGTGTTGCAGGCCCAATCTAAATCCAGATAGACCTTAGGCCTCGTTGTATACGTACGAGCGAGGCCGAGCTGCCCGGGCCAGCCTTGTTGTATACGTATGCATGAGCCCTATATTCCCCAAGTGTTTTTTATTTGGTTTCTCAAAAAAAAAGTGTTTTTTTATTTTTTTAAAAAATGTTTATTGAATTTCATTTGATTTATTTTTCAAAAAAAATTCCAGTCTCTGCAAGAGTTTTGCGTATGACCCATTCTTATTACGGTTCCAGCCACTTCCTATTTTGTAGCTCTCAAAAAGCAAAACCGAATAAAGGATAATGGATTAAACGCTAATTGCCTCTTGACATTTTGGTAGAAGTGTTATGATTCTGAAGTGTAGATCCTACTTATGTAAGTCATGGAACAAGGCCATCAAATGAGTCTTTATGGTTTTCCAAAATAATTGATAGGATTCAACAAAAGCCATCCATCTCCGGTGCCTTATTATGTTTCATTTGGAAGATAGCCATTTTTACCTCTACTTCAGTGAACTCAGCAGTAAGGATATTATTGTTTCGGGAGCCGTTGGAAAATATTTCCAAGCATCGTAAAAGGGCACTTCCCAAAATACTGCTTGATAGAATCTCTCGTCTCTTATGATATTATTGTTTCCTTCCAAATGAAAATTTATGTTTTCCTATGTGCGTACATTAGCAACAAGATGGAAGTATTTAATGTTGTTATCACCTTCGAATAGTTTTTAGTTTTTGACCTTTGAAAGTAGGCTATATATATATATATATATATATATCTTCTTCTCCCTAAACAAATGAGAGATTATATAGAAAATGAGGTATATCTAGCCCATTTGAAGATAAATCAGAGTACTCTGCCTTCGTCTTATCTAAAGAGTCAGTCATGGATTTAGCATCATCCTTTTCTTGCTTATATTTCCCTCAAACGTATCTTCCCAGCCCTCTTAGATAGATACCTTGTCTTCTCTCGACTCCGCATTGATTTTGTGAAGAGAGAGAACATAGTATTGCTACAGTGCTGGTGTATGAGGACCGGAACCGGAAGGAAACTACGACCACCTTATTATGCCTTTGGCACTTGGCACAGCTGATCTAAGAAGACGAACCCCGGCCCATGCTTGAAATGCATTGATCAAAGGATGATCGAGAATAATTGGAAAACCAAGGTTTAATAGAGAGTCATTTATATAGATCTTTTCCGTACTATAACAATGTCAATCCACGGAGAGACGCTTGTAGGAGCCTAGTAGGAGTCATTATTTATTAGGACTGATTTTCTAAGTGTTTAGTTTTATTTTGCCACAATTAAAACGGAGGAAGTAATATACTAAGGTGTCATTTATTTGTATAATCTTAAACTCCTATAAAGTTAAAACTCACTGGTCTATTTCTCTACGATTCTACGCAGTCATGTTATCTTAAGGGTCCCAGCATATAATCTTTTGTACCCTCTGTGAATATGAAATATGAAACTGCAAACACTAAGGCCGTCGGTCAGGCCAGCGATCATCCTCGTCTGTTCCTCATCAGCCATCAGCCTCCTCTGTTCCTTGAGAAATGAGAACGCGAAGCAATTATTCATCACCCCTATATCTTCCCTGCCATCACTGCTCATGATCTGTATACATATGAAGAGCCTCCAACCCCTATGAAGATCATCCAAGCACCAAACGACAGCCTCTACTCGCTCGACGTTCCTCTCCTGACAGACGATGCGCCTTCAACAGAGCTCATTCCTGAAGCCAGCTGCTCCACGACTCAGCACGATCCTGTACTGGATTATGCAGAGAACCTTGAACTGGAGCTCGTGTTCATCAAGCGGTCCAAGCGGTCTGGGGCCGTCTACCTCATCGACAACCCCATCATCAGGGGCAGAAAGGAATCGTGGTTCTTCAAGAAAATAATGATAAACTATTTCTTCGCGTTCCTGAGGAACAACTGCCACCGGGCGATCATGTTGATGAGCATCCTGCACTCGAACATGATGCAGGCGCGCACGACTTGTTATGTCTGATTGCTGGAACTGCACTGGTTCTGTTCATGGCTGTCTGATAGAACCACACTGACAGTAAAAGAATGAATGTGGCAAATGGCAAGATATATAGCTCGGGTAAGGACGAGTCCTCTCCAAACTGACCACTCGTCCTCCCAAATTCAATTAACATTTTAATAGCTTCAGTCGTTTCACGCCGATGGTTTCCAGAATTGTCCCGCGCCAGCGTCCTTCGGATGTGCGCCCGGCTACATACCCCCGCGCACACGCCGCAATTAGTGTTGGTGCAGAGTTCGCTGAGAATTCACCACCGTGTGGCCATGGAGGAGCAGCTCCGTACGCCACATCCACCTCCGTGCGGTGACACCTGCACGGTGTGCCGCAGCCCATCGCCCATGCTTGCCGCTCAGAGGTGGCCATGACAGAGGCACGTCGAGGTGCTCCAACTTAGAGATGCGCAAGCTACTCCATTCGGTATCCACCTGTAACCTCACGCCCCGGCCACTTGCTGAAGCACGAAGCGCTCTCCAGGCCGGTACGTGTGGTCTCGCCGCCCTTCTCGCCTGCACCCTCCCTGCTCATCTCCTGCTGCATCCTTGTAGAAGGATAAGATGTTTCTTTTTTTTTTTTAGTACACTTTGGAGGCTAATCAGGATGCTTGATGTCTAAGCCTGTGGTGGATTCATGTCAGTGGGCCCGTATCTTATAGCCTGCCTTCTTTCATGGATACATATATGTCGTTATATACTTATATTTATTTATACACCATAGCGATTCTTTACATCATATTTCTCTTCACTCTATTTAAGTTACATTTACATTCCCGCAGCAAAGCGCGACAATTTCACCTAGTTATAAACAAAGTAAATGATTTAACTATGCATGGGTGATATGAGGATGCCTACAAGATTTGATTTTAAAATCTGAATTTATTATAACTGTGTATGTGTGAGAGAGGGAAGGATGGAGCATGCCCGCATGTGTGACCTCTGTGCAAGCAGTACCCTACATGTACATGGACTGTCTCCATGATTTTTCTGCCCCAGTTGTTGCCTTTGGATCGTCTCCTAGCCAAGCAATGCAATGCAAGCAGCTTAGGTAGCAGCATGCGGGCCGGCCAACAGCAGGCCAGCAACTGTATATGGGCCTAATCGTCTTTTGCAAATTAAATACATTATCGTCTGGATCCATATAATGCTTCGTTTGGGCCCTGTTCGTGTGTGATGCGACGTAGTAGACATTTTTATTTTCCAGTTTATTTATTTGGTTACTACTGCTTGCCGTACGTGCGGCTCGATCAATGAATGAGAAAAGGGGGCAGTACTATTATTGATCGAGGCTTTGTAGAGATGTACATATAGTACATCCATTGTAATTGTAACTTATAGGTACACTGTTATGTATATGGCATATATAGTGTAAAGCACATTTCTCACCCTCAAACTTGCACGGTATTTTTAGTCTGATTTTCAGTCTTCAACTGTGAAACCAAGCCAATTAATGGACAGCCTCCAATTGTAAAAAAAAAAAAAAAAAGGAGTAGTACCTCGGGCGATAGATCGAGGCCGGCCTGTTTGGAACGCGGCTGCATTTTTCTTGTGAAATTCGTGCGTTATTCATATGAAATTCTCGCATTCCAGGCCTAAGGGGACATGCACGCACGAACATACTCCACGGCCTAGGCGGGAAGGGAAACCAAACAGAAACAGGCCCGGGCAGCACGCAACGCATTCACTGATTCATATTCCCATGCATTTCCGACGTCGGTGCGCGCGGCTACACTGACACTGCAGCACGGTGCTAGTGCGCGTGCGCTGCACTAGATGGAGCTAGCTAGCTACGCGCCCGGCCGGCTGCCTCGCCGGCCGACCGGTCCCCGGCCCCGTCGTCGTGGACGACGGTCCCGCGCGCGTGCCCTCTGCTCATTGTCGTCGTCGTCGTCTCTCAGCTCTCGTAGGGAGTAACACATGGACGGACCGACAGACAGAGCTGACTGCCCTGCAACCTGCTTGCGCCGCGCCCCATCTGCATCAAAATCAGGCCGCTCAAAACGTACTCAGACTTTTCTATTCAATTAGCTAATTAAAATCAGGACGTACGCTCAAATTCGATGCAACCAACTGTTGGAGTGACCATCTGTTGGAGCAACAGAAGTAGATAGTGTACTAGGAGAGAGATTTTGTTAGGCCAATGAATTTGGGTGACCTACATATTGTTGGAATGAAAATGTTTACTCCACTAGTAAAAAAAAAAAAAAAAAAAAAGGACCCTATTTCGATAGCCTGCAGCAGTCGGTGTTACCATATACCACATCCCAGTTGCTCTCGCCTACCGTTGCTGCTGGATCAGTTGCTTTACTGTACCCACACCATTCAGAAATTCACTCATCACTCAATAGTTGCAGCAGCAGCAACTACTAGGCCACCCCATGCATCTCTCTCCTCATCAGCTCATTCCCCTTTCCTACCTTTCCCCATCATCAGGAGCAGGAGCTCCAGCGCAGCCAGCCACTTGCTCATCAAATCCTCCTCCTCGATCTTCTTCTTCCTCTTCTGCATCTTGCATGCTGCTTCTTCTCTGCTTCAATTCTCCTCTGCTGGTCGGAGTGGAGTGCTTCCATTATTCTTATTCCCGGCTGGCCGGCCTGCTGCCGCCTCTTGAGTCAGTCGATCCATCTTGCACTCATTACTCCAACAAGCTAGCTAGAGCACACCACGCTACACTCTAGCCTCCAGCTAGCAGCGAGGGCAGGAACAGATTGGAAGCTCTCTCTTTTCTCTCTCTGTCTCTCTCAGTGACAGTCTATCTTCTCTGCTCTCTATATAAATCTACACGTACATTCCCTCACCGGCACGAGCGCAGGCAGAGTGAGCGGACACAGCCATCTAGCTAGTAGGATATACGCAGCCCCGGGCGGATGGACTCGTCGTCGTCCGGCGGGGACGACAGGTGGAAGCTGTCCAAGAAGGGGCGGAGCAGATCCGGCAGGCCGCACGCCATGGACGCCTCCGTCGGCGGCAGCGTGCTCAGCCGGAGCTACTCGGCCAGCGTGAGCAGCAGCAGGAGTACCAGCACTGCTGCAGCAGCCACAGGCACAGGAGGCAGCAGCAGCAGCTCCTCCGGATCCTACTCCGCTGCCTCGTCTTCCCAGCAAGCAGCAGAGTCTTCGTCGCGGCTGTCCAAGAAGTGCGTGGAGGCGGTGAAGGAGCACCGGGCGCGCTTCTACATCGTCCGCCGCTGCGTCTCCATGCTCGTCTGCTGGCGCGACTACTAGCTAGCTCTAGTAGTGCCGAGCCAAGATGGAGCTGCTGCACGGCATGACGATTCATATGAGCTAGAGTTCGTTCCTCCTATTCTGCTACTATCCATCCATCCATGGCCTTCATTCTCTTGTTTGTAGGTAGCTAGCCAGGCATCCTATTCCTTGAATCCTTGTAGCTGATTAGATTAATTTTGTTTTCCATTTATTTGCTACCTGCTGCCTTGTGTGAATTAATTATTTCTTGTGTATATGTACGTAAGTAAAAGAGGAACGAACCAACGAGGTGATCGATGAGCATTGAGCAGGGCAGATGACACTCCTCTTACTCCTACTTTACAAATTACAAAAGCAGAGCAATCGGCGGCAGAGGTTCTAGCTACTTAGTTGAGCATGAGCATCCTTGCTTGTTGAGCAGGCAGGGATCCAATTCAGCAATTGCACCGTACTACGTAGTATACTTGTCGTGCACTTGACTTGCTTTAATTTCTTTCATCATCTGTCTATCTATCTATCGCATTGACTGGTCCCGGCCGCCACCCTGCAGCCCTGCTTGCTAAAGTAAAAGCATATTGTATTGTTTCTCAGTCTTCCCTTTTTCTTGATTGAATTTGGAACCCCTTTTTTTTCTTTTATTTTTTTACCGGAGGCTGAAGCTTTTTTTTCACTTGATCCTTTCCTTTCAGTGCCCTAGCTCAGAGTCTGAGCCTGAGGCCTGCAGGAGGAGAACAAGTTAGATGTTAAGTATTACTAGTAGTATCATATTAATTAATTGCTCCAGCCAGCTCCAGTAAACTCAATGCGAGGACATATGGAGCAAACTCACTTTTCCCTATGTTTGACCGGCCGGCTGATGGAAGTTACAGGGAAGCAATGCAACTGCTGCAATGCTACCGACTGGGTACTGCTTACCAGTCAAAAAAAGAACAATGCATAAGTACAGTACGCCTAAGTAATGGAATCAATCATCAACTGTATTATTCATGTGCTGCAGTAGTAGTAGTATCCCTTGCTGTACATACTACGTACTACGCCGTCCATGCATGACGCAGGATGATCAGAGAGATGATGACCACCAGGAGAGATGTGGGTTTTGGACCAATCAGAGGTGGTGCTAGGTCGGCATGGTCTGATGGATTATTATCATTGGAAGAAGCCAGCAACACAACACAACACACGTCGTACCTGCTAGCTAGCTAGTACCACCAGTACACCATTGCCGGCCAGTACAGGTACGCGCGCGCGCGTGGTCCTTGTTGTGATGTGACTAGCTAGCTATTGCATCGATCGTCGTCTGTGTATAGCTAGCAATAGCCAATAGCAAGACAACAGCATATGCATGCCGCCGCTGCCGGTGCATAACCATGCAATGCAAGAAACAAATGCATGTTGTGTTTGCAGCAGCAGCAGAATTATACGAATGGTCCCCTTCAATTCCCCGTCGTACCTGTGCTGGCGAGCGATCAAATCATACATAGGCTTTACATATTTGAATTGGGCTTCCAATTTCAATATTTAGCACTATGTAAAAAGAAAATTTTCCGTCATATTAAAATACTAAATATAAATAAAATTAAAATCTAATTACACAGTTTAATTTTACCTTACGAGATGAATATTTTAAGCCTAATTAGTCAAATCAACTGCTCCGATACTCCTTTCTAAAAATATTGTACGATTCTCAAAGCTCGATTCTGCCTGGGCGTTAGCCCGTCCAGCCGCAGCCCCAAGTCCAGCCCGAGTCGAATACGAGTAACGTCCGTGCGTCCGTCCGTCACGCGTCACCCACGTCCGTGAATCCGTCGTTCTGCGTCCGTCCGCCGCCACAATCATTTCGTACGTCTTCATCGCTAGTACGCCACAATCATTTCTTCCATCTACGTGGCAAGCACCAGCCATG
Source organism: Bothriochloa decipiens (assembly GCA_023333625.1). Classification (NCBI taxonomy): domain Eukaryota; kingdom Viridiplantae; phylum Streptophyta; class Magnoliopsida; order Poales; family Poaceae; genus Bothriochloa; species Bothriochloa decipiens. Next base: position 310,941 of record CM041632.1, read on the forward strand.
GCACCGGCCAAGGCACCGCCCAGCGCAACTCCATCGCCCCGACGCGCGTCCCTCCCACACCGTCGGCGCCCCCACCGCGCGAGGCTCCAGTGGAGGTCGCGCCGCAGGGCAGGCCAGCCAGGGGAGGTGGCTCTCCGCGCCCCCACGGCGCACAACCGCCCTGCCCGCGACACTGTCCCGCCTGTGCCCCCCTCGCGCCTAGGAGCTGCCGGCGATTCCCGAGCAGCGGCGGACACTGCACCGGCCGCCGCATCCCCATTTTTGAATCCTACAATTTTAGATTTACTGTTTCTAAATTCAGACATCAATGTGTTTGCTTGTGTGAGCCTGAAACCTGTGACTATTGCCTTTGTCTGGAACTTTTCAATCGTTGGTCTGGTGGTATCAAATATATGCTGCTAAAACCTGATGCATGCATGTGTTATCTCAGTTTTAGTTGATCGTTGTTATCTGAAGTTCTGAACCCGGTTATTTTGCTTGTTATCTAAAGTTCTGAATCTTGTGCTATCAAGTTCTGAACCTGGTGCTATCTCAAGTTCTGATCCTGTTGTTTCATTGTGAAAACACTCTCACACGTCAAACGAGCTTGCAGGTAGTGTGAAAATAAGCTTGACTTGTGAAGCCTTGCTTTGGCCGAATGCATCTATTCAAACGTGTCCAGTTCACACAATACATGTGTTTATTATGCGTAGGAGTTTTTGGTGGCCCTGATATCCACTAATGACGACCTACACCTATAACATCAACTCACTCTGAGTCGATCGGTTCTTTTATAAGTTTTAGTTACTTAGTGCAGAGGGTCCTTTCGAAGACAGAGCCGTCTTCTCACTTTCGGGTGGCAGAGCCTACCAACAGATGAAGCTGACTTCCGGGTGAAAGAACCTACGATGAAGTCCAGACCCTTAGGATCCCGGGTGGCAGAGCCTACCTTCGATGGATCACAACTTAGACACTAAGTACTTAGAAACTATATGGCCCAACCAGGAGACTGACACTTGAAACGAAACTTTATTTCAATACAACTACTTTACACAAGAGTGACTACCTAGCACTCACCCTTTACACCTCTCATGTCATGCTCTCATAGATCTCTATATCATGGCAAGGAGGGGTGTCTCTATTTATAGACCAAGGGGGCTCATAGAATTAAGACAAGTGTCCCCCTTCTAGAGATTTTCTAGATTTTACAATATTTACTAATTTCTTTTATTACCTATTCTACATTCTTCCTTGATAAATATCTTGATTCATGAGTAGTAGGAAAACTTCTAGAAGTTTGCATTGCTACTTTCAACACTTCTCCTCAATGCAAACTTCTCTCCAGAGTTGTCTTGCAGACCATGTCGAGTGCCTCCCAAAACTTTTCAAACTTTGCCTTGTTCAGGCCTTTTATGAAGATGTCGGCAGTCTGCTCATCAGTCTTGATAGGCACCATCTCAATCTCTCCTTCAAGGACCTTTTTTCTTATGTAGTGATAGTGGATTTCTATGTGCTTGGTCCTTGCATGAAAAACTAGATTTTCTGCTAGACGTATAGAGGATAAGTTGTCATAGAAAATCCTTACTCCGTAGTCTGTAGGTTGATGAAGATTCTCCATCGATTGCTTAAGCCATGTGCTCTCTTGAGCTACCATTGCCGCCGACCGATACTCTGCTTCAGGACTAGATAATGCCACAGTAGGTTGGCTTTTGCTGCACCATGATATAGCTCCTGAACCAATACCGAAGAAGTATCCTGTGGTTGACCGCCGTGTGCCATAATCTCTAGCATAGTCGGCATCACAATATTGATGGTGCCTTTAACATACCTGAGGATACGCTTGACTGCATCAAGGTGAGGCTTCTTTGGATTGCTCATGTATCGACTAACCACTCCTACTGGATAAGAAATATCTGGTCGAGTCAGTGTCAGATAGATGAGGCTTCTGACCAACTGTTGATACATAGTCATGTCCTCCAAGTTCTTTCCATCATATTCCGATAGCCTCACATTTGGATCCATAGGAGTAGAAATAGGCTTACAGTCAAGCATTCCATACCTTTGTAAAAGATCCTTGGCATATTTCTGTTGACCCAGAAATAGCCCTTCCTTTGTGCGCTCCACCTCAAGTCCAAGAAAGTGATTCAATTCTCCAAGCTCCTTCATTTGAAATCTGACCGAGAGATTCTCCCTTGTCCTTTGTATTTCCTCGGAGTAATCTCCCGTGATGATCAAAGCATCAACGTAGACTAGGACTATTGCTAATCTATTATCCTTGGCCTTCACAAATAAATTAGAATCCGATGGAGCGACTTTGAAACCACTTTATATGAGAAACTCACCGATTTTCCTATACCAAGCTCGTGGTGCTTGCTTCAAGCCATAGAGCGCCTTCTTCAATTTACAAACATACCCGGGGTGGATCTTACTCTCAAAACCTCTTGGTTGCTCCATGTAGATGTCCTTGTCAAGCTCGCCATGTAAGAATGCATTCTTGACATCCATCTACCACAACTTCCAAGACTTGCAAGCAACCAATGCTAGCAAGACTCGAATAGTTGTGATTTTTGCCACCGGACTAAATGTTTCTTCATAATCCAACCATATTGTTGAGAGAAACCCCGAGCCACAAGACGAGCCTTATACCTCTTAATTGAGCCATCAGAACGAGTCTTTATCTTGTAAACCCATTTGCAAGATATGGGCTTTAATTCCTTTGGCCTTGGCACCAAATCCCATGTTTGATTCTCATTTAGTGCCCTGAATTCCTCTTCCATTGCCTTATGCCACTCGGGACCTTTTCTGCTTCTTCATATGAGAATGGCTCAATAGGTATAGACTCATTAACTAGGGCAGCATTAGCATACCTTGTATTAGGCTTCCTCTGTCTTGTTGTCCTCCTTAATTCTTGAATAGGTTCGTCAAGCTCTACTTGTGGTAGTTGAGGCCCCGCTTGATGTACACCAGTCTTTTAAGGACTCTTGCCTTTATTTGGAGAACCCTCTTTATCTTCTCTTGGGATTGATTGATGCTCTTCTTCTTCTTGGATTTCTTCTAAAGCCTCCTCAAAATCATGTAATTTTGGTAGCTCAACCTTCTCTGGTGACCACCATGCTGAGGCTTCATCAAACACCATATTTCTTGAGGTATGGCACCTTCCTGTGGTTAGATCGCAGCACCTCTAACCTTTCCTTGCATCATCATAGCCAACAAAGATGCACCGAATTGCTTTCTTCTCAAACTTGCTCCTTAGGTGATCAGGCACAAACACATAGCAAACACAACCAAATACTTTGAGATGGCTTACCATTGGCTTCATCTTCCATAATAGCTCATGTGGTGACTTGAATCCCAACTTAGTTTGTGGTAGCTTATTAATCACATAGGCTGCTGTCCTCATACACTCGGCCTAGAATCTTACTGGTATATTCTTGGCATGGAGCATACTTCGACAAGTCTCCGCAAGATGGCGATTCTTGCGCTTCACTACTCCATTTTGTTGTGGAGTATTGGGACAAGTTAATTGCCTTCTTATTTTGTGCTCCTTAAGATAGTTGGTGAACTCATTTGATAAATATTCTCTCCCATTATTAGTACGGAGGCACTTAATTTTTATGTTGAGTTCGCCTTCTACCTTCTCCTTGAACTCCTTGAATTTTGTGAAAGCTTTAGACTTCTCTTTCATAAAATAAACCCAGACCTACCTTGAGAAGTCATCAATGAAAGTCACCATGTACCTCATACCTCTAATAGATATTTGCTTGATTAGGCGAAAACATCCGAGTGTATTAGCTCCAACGGCGTCTCGGACCGATGTTTTGATTCCTTGTATGGCAACTGATGGGCCTTCCCATACTGACAACCAGCACAAACAGTGTCTGTCCGGATATCCACTTGAGAAAGTCCCTTTAATACTTGCTTCTAGATCATCTCCTTCATCTTACTATAGTTAACATGTCCAAGACGCGCATGCCAAAGATCACCCGTCTCATTCCTCCGAGCCTTGTCCACGTAAGCAGATTCAACAGAGAGGACATAGACCAATTGTCTCCTCCTTCCTTCAATGATGGGTGTGCCAATCACCTTTAATTTTTTAAAAATTGCCACACCTTCCGGCCCAAAGAGCATATATTTTCCTTATGTTGTCAACTAAGGGACCGACAGTAGATTCTTCTTCAAGCCAGGAACATGATAAACTCTATCAAGTTGGAGTTGCTGAGGACGATACCTTGAAACAACCGCCTTTCCAACATGAGAGATTGATAACTTTGAGTTGTCTGCCATAAGCACAACTCTCCTTCCTTTATAGTCGGCGATTCCTTCCAAATTTTTGACATCACTAGTCATGTGGTTGGAGTACCCAGAATCAATGATCCAATCCTCCTTGTAGTTAATTGTTGGATCAGTTGTTGCTACAAAAGTATGTGCCTCCATGTCCTCCTCCAACTCATTTTCCTCAACACCTTGAGAAAACCCAGCTTCAATATCCCATTCTTCTTCACTAGTATAATTTTCCTTTTTCTCACTTGTGGTGGTGGCCACATTTCCTTCAAAACGCTTCTCATTCCGCTGCTCATTTCCTTCAAAGCGCCTTCTTGGAAACTAGCATTCTCAAGCAAAGTGACCCTTCTTACCACAATTGAAGCATCCATCCTTCCTTGGTTGTTGTTGCTGGTTTTCTCGTCCATGGGCTCCCCCTGAGTAGCTACTTTTCTCCTTTGGGTGATGCTTGCCACCTTCCATTCATCTTGGCTTCGACTTTTCTTGCCTCCTAGGTGGTCTCTTCTTCTTGCTTGTGAAGAGAGCCTCCTCTTCTTCCTTCATAGAGAGATACCTGAGAGCTCTTTTTCTAATAATTAGAGGCGTGCTTCATTCTTCTTCAAGAATAATTTCCCAAGAGTCTCCCAAGCTTCCTTTGGGCTACCTGCATCTCGGATATTCTCCAGTAGGTCCTCCTCAATAGTTGTCTTCAGCACGAACATGGCCTTGCCGGCTTTGATACGCCATTTTCGCAAGGCATCGCCACTCTCCTTTGATGGAGGCTCCATTTCGGTGCCTGCAATAACCTCCCATAGGTCTTGTCCTTGTAGGTAAGACTCCATGCAGGTCTTCCAATAGCCATAATTATTACTGTTGAGCTTCTTAATGCCTCCTGCACTAAAGAGATCCGACATATCAACGGACACCCGGTGTCAACTACGCTTGGTCTCGGACTAGCTTTCCTTCACAGTCCCGGACTGTGAACTCCGGCAGAGTCTCCCCTTAGTGCCTTGATGTTACACCGACTAAAAAAACCTCTTCCTGATGGCCCCCGGACCGTCACAGCTCTGATACCAATTGTAGAAGGTCCTAATACCCACTAATAAGGACCTACACCTAGAACACCAACTTACTCTGAGTCGATCGGTTCTTTTATAATTTCTAGTTACTTAGTGCAGAGGGTCCTTTCAAAGGCAGAGCCATCTTCTCACTTCCGGATGACAGAGCCTACCAACAGATGAAGCTGACTTTCGGGTGGCAAAGCCAACCTACGATGAAGTTCAGACCCTTAGGATCCCGGGTGGCAGAGCCTACCTTCAATGGATCATAACTTAGGCACTAAGTACTTAGAAACTATATGGCCCAACTGAGAGATTGACAGTTGAAACGAAACTTTATTTTAACACAACTACTTTACATAAGAGTGACTACCTAGCACTCACCCTTTATACCTATTATGCCATGCTCTCATAGATCTCTATGTCATGGCAAGGAGGGATGTCTCTATTTATAGACCAAGGGGGCCCATAGATTTAAGACAAGTGTCCCCCTTCTAGAGATTTTCTAGATTTTACAACATTTACTAATTTCTTTTATTACCTATTCTAAATTCTTCCTTGATAAATATCTTGATTCATGAGTAGTAGGGAAACTTCTAGAAGTTTGCATTGCTTCTTTCAACATTATGTGTCAAATCATATTGCATAGGAAGCATAGGAATACGTATACATTTTCAGACATTCGTCAAGGAACAATTTCATGGTCCAAATAAGCACACAGAGCATCTGAAATCAACATTCAGCGCAGACTTGTGCATTCGTAAATTACAGACAAAGAAAAGCATAGACAGCAGGTCTGCGAGGCGCCGAGCACCCAGGCGGAGCCCGGCACCACCGCCAACCGCGCCGTCGCCGAGTTGCAGACGAGGTAGCACGCCGGGGAGGATGGGGTCGGGGTGCTCGTGCCGCCAGAGGCGAGCCAGGAGGACGAGCCCGTCGAGTGCGTCCAGGATCACGTCGTGGAACGTCGTCCATAGCCCGCAGGACCGTTGTTACCATGTCCTCCACGCTGCCGCGCGGCTCCATGACGAACCCGACGACAGGAAAGCAAACGCGGTCGGTCAGGGGGAGCCTCCGTTCCGACATAAGCGCCAGGGTGCGCGACATCACGCCTCAGTGGCCCAGCCTCCCGGCATTCTTGAGTCTTGACGAGCAGGTTGTGCACGCGGGGCTCGGGGGGGAGAAGCCCTTGTCGAGGGAGGAGGCCAACGCGAAGAAGCGCACCGCGGGGACGCCGTGGTCCGAGAGCGCGCGGAGGGCGCTGGAAACGAGCCCGTGGGAGAGGAAGGCAGCGAGGAAGCGGTCGAGGTCGGCCTCTAGGCCTCCACCGCCTGTCGGGACAAAGCAAACGATCGCCTTTGAAGCAGCGGCGTCGGTGCTGCCATCCGCGTCGGGGAGGATGGGGTCCTCATCAGCTTCGCCGGCGTCGCCGTTGCCCTTGCCGCAGATCACAAAGACATGGATCGGGGAGGACCGGAGGAGTAGCGATGTAGTGCTTGACTTGATAGTAACGAACGGCGGCGGACGGAAACCAGAATCACGGGAGAAACGAGAGTCACGGACGGATGCACGGACGTTAGTTCCTAATTGAATTGGGCTGGACTCAGGGCTGCGGCTGGACGGTCTAAGACCCAGACGGGGGAGCTTTGAGATTCGTGCAATATTTTTAGAAGAGAGTACCGAAGCAAATGCCATTACCTAGTCAAAGTTTGAACAATTTTTATCAAATACAAACAAGATGCTGTAGAAATTCTGGCCCCAGTTCAGAAAACTACGCTCGTACCGAGCATTGCGTTGCGTGTGTGTGTGATCATCGTCGATCGGATATGATACGATCCCCAAGAGCCGGCTAGAACAACAAGCAGAGCAGGTGTGCGTAGACCTGATTGTCGTGTCGACCCCAGGTACGTACGTAGTATATACTGTTCACTTAATTACATCAACATGTAGACACATCGCGATCAATCAGCAGGCACAGGCACTCACTCTGCTTACCGCCACTAGCAGGCGGCCACAGTGGCATTAATTGGTAGTGCCAGCCATACGTACTGTATATGGCATGCCACCCACTGCACTGCACGCTGCATGCTCTGCTCTGCTCTGCTCTGCTCTTGTCTTACTTCTCATTAATTAGTTAATTGCCAGACCGTTGTTGCTTATCGGTAAGGCAAAGCATTTGTGTTATCTATATTAATCACCTATATAAGTACATACTCCCTTCATTAGGAAAAAAAAAAAGAAGAGAACTATACTTTTTTCATGATCGGAGGTATATCTCATTTTTGCAATAAGAGGAATGGAGTGGTTAATAGACGAGATGGGTACTCTACTTACATGGAATATATTTGGATGCGCAGCTACGTGTCTCTGTCGGAGCAGAAACTCTAAACCCTAAATACTAATAAGCTCTCCCTACTCTCACTAGCTAGCTCGGTGAGTAAAGGAGAGAAGGGATAGAGAAAAAGAGGCTTTAATTTGGTGAACCTACATGATTAGTAAATGCGTCAGACGCCGGAGGCGAGATGCGTTGACCTGTCTCCGTGGCTCATTTTTTTTTTATTTAATCAACGGTGTCACATATGGATATGATGATCAGACGATATACACAGTCAGCTACTCCGTAGTATTTTTTCCTCTTAAATACGCATCAGTCTCCGTATCATGCATTGCATCAGAAGACACAGCCAGCTAGTTTGCATGCTCTCAATAAGAATCCTTGAGCAAAACAAAACTAATAAAAACAGCCTGGAGGGATGGATGTGTAGAATTGAAGTTGAACTTGGTATGCTCGGTATATGTATAGCTGGCACCTTATCAGGATGGATGGATATATGATATAAAATCCGAAGACAAAGGACGACTGAGTGAATTGAAGTAGTACACGCGTGATAGCATGAGTACGGTGTACGTACGTACAGACATGTACATCATCTCTGGGCTAGAGCAGAGATCGCGAGCGAGGGAGCGTGTAGTACAACCTCACAAAGTCAGCTAACTACCACCTTGACTTGTACTGCATGCTTGTACAGCTGATCTAATCTAATCTAATATAACGAAACCTTCTTCAGCTTATTAACATTCAACAGGATTAGTTCAGCAATGTCAAATTAATTAGCATTAATCTGTATATTGTTTGTTATTCGTTAGCATCTAATAAATCCACTTGATTGGCGAGATGAACATATCTGACTTATAGTACTAGAGCTTAGTAGCTATATATACATACATATACACGTCTCGTATTCGTAATTATAAGCAAAGTCGTCCATTACCATATATATGGTATACTAGCTGAAACTGAGAGTCTGTCTGGAACCTCTCCCATCCCCTCTCGTCGCACACGGCCAAGACCTTTGATGATGACGGTGAGGATGAGGAGGAGGGCCTCCACGCTCCTTTGCACCCTGCTCCTCCTCTCCCTGCCGTGCTTCCAGCTCGCAAGTGCCCATGGCGGCATCGACGACGGAGACGACGGCCCTCCGCCGGCCGACGTGGTTCATCATCACCTGCGTTCCAAGGGCCTCATCGCCGTCAAGGTGTGGTGCCTCGTCATCCTGCTCGTCTTCACCTTCCTCGGCGGCGTGTCGCCCTACTTCTACCGCTGGAACGAGGCGTTCCTCATCCTGGGCACGCAGTTCGCCGCCGGCGTCTTCCTGGGGACGGCGCTCATGCACTTCCTCGCCGACTCCACCAGCACCTTCCATGGGCTCACCAAGAACCAGTACCCCTTCTCCTATATGCTCGCGTGCGTCGGCTTCCTGCTCACCATGCTCGCCGACTGCGTCGTTGCCGCGGTCACCAAGAGAAGCGCCGGCGGCGGTCAGAGGGTGGTCAACCAGGCCGCCGGGGAAGAAGGTCGTGAGACTCAGACCAACAAGGAGGAGGACGCGCAGCACCCCATCCCCATGTTGGTCACGGTCCGGACGGCGTCGTTCGAGGACGCCGTCCTGCTCATCTTCGCGCTCTGCTTCCACTCCATCTTCGAAGGCATCGCCATCGGCGTCTCGGCAACCAAGAGCGACGCGTGGCGCAACCTCTGGACCATCGGGCTGCACAAGGTGTTCGCGGCGGTGGCCATGGGCATCGCGCTGCTGCGCATCATCCCCAAGCGCCCGTTCCTCATGACGGTGGCATACTCGCTGGCGTTCGCGGTGTCGAGCCCCGTCGGCGTGGGTATCGGCATCGGCATCGACGCCACGGCCGAGGGCAGGGCGGCGGACTGGACGTTCGCCGTCGCCATGGGCTTCGCCACGGGGGTGTTCCTGTACGTGGCCATCAACCACCTCATCGCCAAGGGGTACCCACCCCAGGAGCCCACCCGCGTGGACACCCCCTCCTTCAAGTTCCTCGCCGTGCTCCTCGGCGTCGCCGTCATGGCCGTCGTCATGATCTGGGGCTAGACGTTCGTCATCTCACGTCACGTGCGGATCAAATCCGTCGACGACCCTGCAGTTTCATTTCTTCCTTGCATTATATTGCAAATTGCATGGGTTTGCAAACAATGTGTACGTACGTATTTCAATTTGGTGTTGGCTCGTCCTTTTGTCATCTCTTTCCAATAATCATCTGACGACTGTTGTTATATGTATTTATGATGAGTATGATTAATTCGCTACATATAAGTATCTCGTGAGTTTGAGCTAAAACAACATCTAAATGTATCTCCTCAACAGCTTCCACCGACCGACCTCGAGCGGACCAACACAGCGATCACTGCTCCAGAGCTAGTCCAGGCCAAGCAGAACACCCATGTCCAAAATCTGATCCCGAAGCTGGCCAACATGGACCAAGCAAATCAGCTTCATCCGAAGTCAGGCCATCGTGCATTCGTGCTCAAGCTGAAATTCGCAAGACCATTCGACTCTGTCAGCTAGCCATGACAACCTCCTGTCCATCTTGTCGGATGCTCAAGATTTCCCTCCTCTCTGTGCACTGATCCATTCATGGTAAACGGGGTGCCATGTCCTTGGTCGATCGCTTGCAGGAATGGTCGCCAACAATGCGACGCCTTTGTACCCATGTATACATGTTCGTCTTAGTTGCCTGTGCGATCCAAAAAGCTAATCAAGTGCTCGTTAACCGTCAGAACCCCCTCACCTCTGCCATTGCTCCGTCCTCCGGTACACCGATGACACCATAATCATTGTTGGTGCTATGATCTGCGGTTCAATGCCTCAAATATGTGATTGGTTCCTTCTCTGTGCCGCCACTGGCCTTATGACCAACTTCTCCGACAACACCTCTGTCCCATGAACACCTCTCCCCGTCTAAACACTAGAAGTATCAATATTTTGGGCCATGGTGTATTCGAGAAAAAAAATATTTTAGGCCATTGCCTTCCTTCAAAACTACCTAAGGGCTCCCCTTGTCACACATGAAACTTAACTTATCAGCCTTCGCCCATCTCATCGCCAGAGTCAACTAGTATCTCGCCGGTTGAATCGTCTTTTCCAATGCGGTGCCGGATGGAGTTGAAGACTTGTTAGACGGCTCGATGGAGAGCTTGATGACCTTTTCTTGGAGTTCTTTCTGCGACACTCCCTTTATATGAGACGGAATTGATTGCTTAGGCGCATCAGTGAAAATTGGTTCTTGCTACTTGTGCCTTTTTGCAGCCGTTTGAAATACGTGACTTTAACAGAGTCAAACACGTAACAAGTATAACAACGCCCCAACTGCTTTGCAAAGAATTTAGGCCAACTATGGGCCAAGAGGAACAAGACGGCGTCCTGCGCCGTGACTAGGGCGTCCGCGATCCAGAAGAGGAGTTGCCGCCGCCGCCCCTGCGCGGATGCGCCTAGCGCCGCCGTCGCCTGACCATGTCAACCTTCCGCCAATCAAATACTTTCTATAATTGGGGGATGTAAAATAATGAAAGAGAATATCCGCAGGAATTCTCTAGATTTTCTTAGAGTGTAAGATAGGTCAATTAGGCTATAAATACGCTCCATATGTAATCAGTTCAACTCAATAATAGAAATGGGTAATTCCCCTCTATTCCTCTCCCTCTCCTCCTCTTAGCCCCTCCACCCCCCTCCTCTTCCCCACGCACGCGTGCCGCCCCCTCCACGCCGCCGCCCTCCACCACCGCAGGCCACGTCCAGGGCTGCCACGTGTCCTCTGTGACACGGCTTGTCGTACAGCATGATTTAAGAAAGAAACCATCCGACGACCGCTGATTATTTGATAGCGGCCTTCCGGTGGCTGGCGTGTGATTTTCACGGCAAAGTAAATGTATGATCATTAGAATAGAATGTTAAATAGTAAGATGAAAAAAATGGATAAGAACGAAGTCATTTAGTTAGTATTCGAAGAAACTTTGGGTAAGAGTGGCAGAGCTCTGTCTTGGTTGATGTTCTTGTCTTGAATCAAGGTTTTCTTTGTTTAATTTGTGAATTACGTAATAACAAGATTTATATATAGGACTATGGAAAATATCTCATCCAAGCTATTACGGACGGTACTAGTCAGAATCTGATTCTAGCAGGCCTGCTGGCCGAAAAGGAGAAAAAAAAAAGGAAAAGAGAAAAGAGTGGGGTTTGGTTTGACCGAGGAACGAAGCAAGCAGCAGCAGGCGAGCGAGTGAATAAATAAAAAAAAGCCAAGAGAGCAGATGCCGTCGGATTTGGGGTACCCGAATCTGGATGAAATAATATCTCCGTGCCACCGAAAAGCGCAGGATCGGACGGCGGGCGAGGCGAATCAGAAAAATATCGCGGTCCACGTGGAGGGGGAGGGGATCTAAAATCCTATCCTGATGTGCGCTTTTGCCCTTTATTCCCATTTCGCCCATTAAATTATGCACCTCAGCAAGCCAGCCAGGCAAAGCGGCCGAGCAGAAAGAAGCTCCTCTGCTCTTCTTCCTCCCCAAGACCAACAACACCCACACCCACACCCACGCGGAAAAATATCTCCGTCCCTGTCCTGTCCCTATCTCTTCTCATCCGCCGCCGGCGGTTGAATTCAAATCGGCGGAGGAGTGTCTGTATTGCTCGATTCCGCATGGGAATTGTTTGCGATTTGGGATTCGAATTGGATTAGGCAGGCTCGGAAGGTAGGTGGGCGATTCAAGCGCGAAGATGGGCGAGGAGGCGGTAGACGACTACGACCTCCAGATGGTGTGCTACGGCGGCGGCGACGACGGCCGCGTCATGGAGTGGGAGTCGGGGCTCCCGGGCGCCGACGAGCTCACCCCGCTGTCGCAGCCGCTGGTGCCGGCCGGCCTGGCGGCGGCGTTCCGCATCCCGCCGGAGCCCGGGCGGACGCTGCTGGACGTGCACCGGGCCTCGGCGGCCGCGGTGTCGCGGCTGCGGCGCGCGCCGTCGGGAAGCGGGTCCTCCTTCGCGCCCTTCCATCCCCAGGGCCAGGCCGCCGCGGCAAGGGGGGACGAGGGGGCCGACTCGTCGGCAGCCACCGCCAACAACAAGCGTCCCCGTCTGGTTTGGACGCCGCAGCTGCACAAGCGGTTCGTGGACGTGGTGGCGCACCTGGGGATCAAGAACGCGGTGCCCAAGACCATCATGCAGCTCATGAACGTGGAGGGGCTCACCAGGGAGAACGTCGCCAGCCACCTCCAGAAGTACCGCCTCTACGTCAAGCGGATGCAGGGCCTCTCCAACGAGGGGCCTTCGCCGTCCGACCACATCTTCGCGTCCACCCCGGTGCCGCACAGCCTGGCGCACGAGCCGCAGCCGCAGCAGGTGCCCGTCCCCTACGCCATGCACGCTGCGGTCGGCATGGCAAGCGGCGGCGGACAGGCGGGGTACCACCACCAACACCAGCACAACGGAGGAGGAGGAGGAGGGTACCCGCACCCGGCGTACCACCACCACTACCACCACGCCGACAAATAACACCCTGCTGTTGTGCCTTCCGCCGGCCGCCGCGTATCTACTCATGCTAGAAAACTTACTTCTCATTTGCTTGCAGTTGCGGCCACGACCTCCGTCGGAGAAGAGAATCCAAGCAACCAGAATAACAAGCGATTGCCGATGATCCTGTTGTATCTAATTCCTGCCTGCCTAATTCTGTAATGTACTCTAGCTGTGCTGTATTAGAGTGAGCTGAGCTGAGCTGAGATGGGATGGGATCCCCAATTGGATCCCTGACTGAATAAGTAAGTCTATATATATGTAAATGGGAAAAAAACAAACGGAGGTTTTTCCTTGTTGAGTAGTTACGACAATCCCCGGGCCAACCCAGATGGATAGAGAATTAACCACACCAGTTTCCACTGCTCATCCTTCCTTGTCTCCTCCCTCCCTCAGCTCAACGATCGAGAATGAAACAACCCACGTCAGCAAACAAAGGAAAGGATTGGAAGCGAGAGAGACCCCGACCCGGTTTTGATACGCACAAACCATACACACAACACAGCTTGCTGGTTGAATAGAAACATGACCTCCTCCTGCTGCTGCGTGTCCTCCCACGGCCACGGCTTCTCCCGCCCGCTCCCTCGTGTCCGCACCGCCAGCCCCGCCCGCCTCCGCCTCGTCTTCCCCTCTGCCCCTTCCCCGAGGCTCTCTTGCCGCCGAATCCCCGCCTCGCCCGACCCGCCGCTCGACGTCGCCGCCGGAGACGCGATCGGCGAGGACGACTGGCCCGCGCCTGACAACGACCAGGACCAGGAACAGGAACAGGAACAGGAGGACCGTGACGAGCGCATCGGCTTCCAGATCCAGGTCTCCAAGGTCGGCAAGCGGAACCGGCGCCTAGTGCGGGCGCGGGTGCGCGTCCACGCGCCGCTTGAGGCCGTCTGGGCCACGCTCACCGACTACGAGGGCCTCGCCGACTTCATCCCGGGGCTCTCCGAGTGCCGCCTCCTCGACCACCATGAGGGCTTCGCGCGCCTCTACCAGGTCTGGCCCCCCAATTTGATTCCTCCTCCTCCTCCTTCTTATACATCAATGAACGAATGAATGGATTGGGGACTTTCTGAGTGGACGCCAGGTCGGGGAGCAGGATCTCGCGCTCGGCTTCAAGTTCAACGCCAAGGGCACCATAGACTGCTACGAGGGGGACATGGAGTTGCTGTCCGCCGCCGGGGCGCGCAGGAGGGAGATCGCATTCAACATGATCGACGGTGACTTCAAGCTCTTCCAGGGGAAATGGTCTGTTGAAGAGGTACCTTACCTGCCTGCCTTTCCTTCAGAAAAAGTACTGTGGTACAGTCTAGTCTAGCACTACTGAATCCAGTTACCTTTGACACTAATGATGCTCTGCTCATTGCTGCGCTGCTACTGTGGTACAGTCTAGTCTAGCACTAAATCGGTCACCACACCACCGACGTTGGTCGGGTCCAGTGATCTCTTACTGGATCCAGACTCACTCACTCATCAGGCGTTTTACATTGCGCTGGTTGAGCTAGGTAACAAGGATGTTGAAATCATTGGTACCTAGTCCCTTTTGCTTTGAATTCTCAAGGAGCCATCTTTTGATTTGGGGCTCTGAGGGCATAATGTTGCTGATTCAGTGAGTGTTGTACTGATGTTATGAGCTTATGATCGCTGCGGTAGTACCAGGTCTGCTCCTGGTCCCTATGAGATCCACAAAAAAAAAAAAAAAAAAAAAAAAAAAAAAAAAAAAAAAAAAAAA